>SRPQ01000551.1:0-16099 GCA_018360075.1 Claviceps cyperi
CCCCCCCCCCCCCCCCCCCTAATTGTGGAATTTGACCTCCTTTTTACCGACAGAGGTATAGTACGAATCACGATGCAGCTACCAGCCACCAAGTAACAAGACACATTCGCGTTCAAAAAAAAAAACATAAGACTTAGGTGTCATGACTCCTTGCGTACTATCATCTGTCGATTATCAGCATCGCGATCTCGCCTTTGAAGCTATGCGTACAAAGGTGCTTCTTACTTTCGACTTCTCGAGTCGAATCTGAGCTCCCTATATCCCTCATCATCGCTGCGACCTTCGCGCTTATAAAGTTACTCACGTTTTTCACGTGATCAGCACATTTGCCCTTGGACGTCGTTGCTGCAATACCCGTGTCATGATATTCCCCAGACTCCGAGTACATCTCTAGGAACAGTTTGGTCTTCTCTACTGACACGATTGTGTAGCCTTCTGACTCTTCGCACGAGCAAACCTGCAGCAAGAGGTCCCAAAATCGTGCAAAGAACAATGGCCCATGTTACAATAAGAATTAAGTCAGAGGTGCTGCTTCTTCCAGAGAAGGCAGAGAAAATGTTGTTGCTCTCTGCAATGGATGATATCAAGAATCCGATCTCGCCTCTGGCGACCATGGCACAGCCGATGATGGACGCCGGATACAAGGATCGGGGCATCGGAGTAGCTGGAGTTGTAGGATATCGACCTCCTTGTTCGTTAGGTGTCGCAGTGCCAGTGCCGTTGTTGTTCTCGCCAGCATCTTCCGCCTGAGTATTGACTGGCGAGCCTGTCCACGACGAATTATCTGCCGCACAGGTAAGACTTACACTGGTCTGAGGAGTGGGATTAGTGACAGACTTCTTCGCTGACGCTGCCTGTCGTTGCTTGTTTGTGGTACTGCTTTTTTCCCGACAAAATCCCATCCTAAGCATTACTTTGTGGCGAAGAATTTGTCTTGCCGATTTGGTTGCGGTTTTCCATGATGCAGGAAGAGACATTGATATGCGAGCGAGCCAGGTGCCACAAACCAACTTAGCAAGAATCATCAGCATTGCGTACACAAGTCCCTTCCAGACTATGTCTCCTGAGAACATTTTCATAATGGGGATGGAGAATCCAATGGAGGCCTATATATAATATACAATGACCAGTCAACAAACTAATGGTAATTGGTGTCATATGCGAAGAATAAGGTAACTATACATACGAAAAAAAAAGGTTTTAGAATTCGGTCCACTGGAGTCGAAAAGTAGCTTCAGTACACTTGCAGGCCCGAAGTAGCGGCATAATCTTTGATCGTCTGCGAACCGCTGCTTTAGCACTTGAAGTCTGGTTGCCTTTGTTGCCCTCGTCAACAAAAGGGTGGACATCTGCAGAAGCGTTCGTCGCGCTAGATTCACTTTTATCGCTTCCTGTCGAATCCCACCAGCTGACTGACGCGCCAGCTATATAAGCAGCAAATAGGTTGGATGTGCCTGCAAAGCTTGCTCCTATCACATATCCCAGTAAGATCAGCGTGTGCACAAGCAGTGCCAGGTGCTCCGACGCCAATAAACGACTGCACGCGCCGAAATCCAGTCGATGATAGACTTGACTGATCCGCCTCATCAGGGGCCGCACAAGAAAGAGGCATAGCAAAGGCGTCAAGACAATGAAGCCCACAGACACCAGTAACGGTCTTATGATAATTGAGGCGGTGATTGAGGCGCCTTCTTTCCCAAGATTTGAAATGACTTGCACCAAGACCAAACCAACACGTCATCCATCATCATCCATCATAGCAGCAGTGGTAAGTACAACCCCGAGTCTTGACCTCGTCAGGCCGTTGGTCCCGAAGACAGTGAAGGTGGTGCCTAAGCTGGTGGAGCTGAGTGAAGCTCCGGCAGCGAAACACTGCAACGGCGTGGCGTTGGTCAGCCTCATCAGAACGAAAGAGAGGCCAACTGGTATGCTGATGCCGGTGAACGGCCACTGCCATGGATAACCAGACATTGGCTCTAAGCGACTTCAAACACGTTGACAAACCACCTTGAACATTACAGTATCAGATGCTAGTCTACAAAAGGCCCATCAGGTTTCAACGCAAACGCACCTTCGTAGACCAAGAGTAGGAGGCCAAGATATCCCAGCTGCACTATGGCAGTTTCGACACTCGATTCGAGCCACTTCAACCCAGGTGTTCCCAAAGCTACGCCCATCAATATTTGGCCGATCAGGCCGCAGTAGATAAACTTGTCCAACAGAAAATTGATGACGTTAAGCAGTATGAGAAGCGATGACTGTATCATAATCGTAAAGATGCCGGGCTCATGGTAAGCCAGAGACGGCGAAGCTGCCTCTGACATGGCTGTCCGGGCGACTGCAGGACTGCAGAGAACACACAACGTTGGACAGCAGCGTTCGTGGTAGGTACTAGGAATCTTCACGACAATACGGATGCCGGGAGGCCAAACCCCCGAGCCGCATGCGGAGGAAAATCTGGCACGATGCACGACGGCTGCAATCGCGTTGCCGGGAGTCGCTGGAGCGGAAGCTTGTGCAATGCGGCAGTTGGTTCACCAATCCATAACTTGGTGTTCTGGCATGCCGTTGATGACCGGGTTTCAACTTTCGGTGACCCACGTGCGCGCGCTTGGACCAGTCCCTGACTCCCTCACCGTCGCCACGGAGCGCGCCTTCCTGCCTCTTCCACTGTCGCTCCTGCCTGAGTCTCGAGCCGTTCCCCTGTCCTGGACTCCTGGGCTAATTAAGGCGAGGACTCCCCTGGCTCGCTCGTTCCCGAGGCGGCTCCATGTCTGTTCTTTCCCTTCAACGCCGCTGCTCCGCTCCCGACATCGACAAGACATTAGGTACCATCAGACTTGATTGCTCTACACAACTGCGATCCTCCATTGCTATCCTCCCATCGACTTTTCTCACTCTCCCGCACGACATCCCGCACACGGTTTAGCACGATATCCTATCCCGTGCGTCCTGGGCCCTTTGAGTCCATCGGCATCGTTACCCCTGAGTCTTTCATCCCGCCTTTTGAAAGCCACCATGTCCAACCTGTTCTCTGGAATGTAGGTGCCCTAAATTTCCCTCGCCTTCGAATTGGCTATTCGTTCTTGCGGAGGAATGTGTTACCGATTATCGACTCTACATGTTACTTTTCTTATTTGGGGGCGATCAAGAACCACTTCTACGCTGAACGACAACATCCCGAGAGCGGTCTCCTTCGCCGCCCGCGATGCAGCAGCCCGCAGACCATTGCGTCGACAGAAGCTTGGCAGCAAGTGGCTTGGACCATTCGAATTAGGCCGGATGTTTCGTATCAGTAACGACAACTGTGAAAACCTCAATTGCATAGAACAAGATGGAAACAATCGAAGCAGCTCACCAACCCAACATCTTCCGGTTGTCAATTACAATTGTAGATGCTGAGTGGTGCTGGAATATCGACTCGCCTTTATGGTGCGCTTCTGCGAGATCCTTCTAGCGACCGACTGGACAAAAACCGATCTCCCGATACGACTATGTATATGATGGTTGTCGAACTGTCCGCACGGACCTACTGGCTTTCGAGGCAACATCAGGGGCCATGGCGATCGATGAGGTAGCTAACACAACGAATGTAGAAATGCGCGATTGCGCGGCGGTTCAGCCAGGTCATCGCGCCCGAGGAGCCCATCCACATCGAATGGTAGTCATCCAGCGCCTACAGACACAACTCCGTCAGGAAGTCAGTCGTCAAGCAGTGCACCCAGAGTCCCACCACTACCGAATTCTCCGTCACTCTCGCAAACGATCGGCATGGATGAGGCCGGCGGCGTCATGTCTAGCAGAAACGATAGATTCTACACAGTCCCCCGACCACTACCCATGTGGCTGAATGCCAAATACGTCAAGCATATTGTGAAGGGAAATTTTATGACGCTAAGCGCTCGACCAAAGACGGTTGAGCAAGGAGAGTGGATTGCTCACCAAGGTACGTTGAATCGTGGCAAAGAGTAATTGGGACTAAAGAAGGGGTGAACTACGTACGCAGTGACCTAACGGCTCGAATTCAGTGGTCGAGCATTATCGCAATCTGTGGAACTTTGTGCGGGTTGTACATGAGAAGGAGGACGATGGCACGAGTATCTGCAATGCTGCTACTTGCCCCCGTATGTCAGCTGGAGCGTAAGTTTGTAAGAAGTCCATGTTGGAAGCAAAATACTCATACACTTCACAGGAGTCATTCCTTCACGTGGCTCAACAACAGACGAGAGCCGGTCGAACTCCCGGCGTGTGAGTACATGACGTTGATGCAGCGTTGGATTTCTGGAAAGATTGACGACCCGAGCATCTTCCCCACGGATCCATGCGGCGTATCATATGCTCCTAGTCCTGCCAATGCCTCTGCGACTTCACCCTTGCCCAACTCGGGAGACTATGTTGGCAAGCGCTCGGGATTCCCCGACAAGTTTTTTGACATTTGCCAGATGATTTTCCGCCAAATGTTCCGCGTGTATTCTCATCTTTACTGGGCGCACTTTACTGAACCATTCTACCATTTGAACCTGGAGAAGCAACTCAATAGCTGTTTCTCGCATTTCCTGCTTACAGCAACTGCCCTTGATATGTTGAAGCCGCAAGAACTGGAACCAATGCAGGCCCTGATTGATCTTTGGGCTGCCAACGGGACTTTCCCACCCGAGTCGAAGGCATACGAGTACGCCAAATTGAGTACAGGCGAGCGATTGATTCAGATGGCAGCAGTGCCCCAGTAGAGCGAGTTACTCTGCCAATGTCGAGTATATTGAATTGATTATGTTATTGGGGGCATATTGACACAGTGCTTGTGCCATATGACGGACCAACAAGCCTATTGCGTGAATGCGCCGGGCACATCACATCATGCAAAGGTCTTTCACACGCTTTCTCACGAATCCGCAGGTCGAAATGGCCTGTACGGGCCAAAGTCGCTTACGAAATGTGGGTTTTCGAAGCATGGTATGGCGCAGAAAAGATTGATGCAGATGGGAAGGGATAGAGAGAGAAGGAAGCAGTGTGTATATTTTTATCGACCGGACAAGCGCAACCAAAGAATTTGTGAGTTTTCCCATGTGTATGTATGTAGCATATTTTGCACAGGGACGGTCGAGATTTCAATAACACCGTAGACACGGCGATGACACCCTTAAATGCCTTCTCTCCTGATATTATTATTTCCATGTGTTCTCTCGAATGCAGCCTACTCAGGAGGACGATTTGCCTTCTCTCGACACTTTTCACACTCTTCATCAACGATGGAACCTACGCGGGCGGATGTGTAAAAAAAAGCCTTCCCTTTACTGAGAAGTTCTCTTGCTCCCATCCAGCCGTCTGTCTGGTGACAAGTCTCTTCCCTGAACCTCACAAGTCATTACATTATTAAAGCCAGGCCTCGTGGAAGCACACTGAACTCACGAGTCACGACACTTACTTCGACTCTTGCTACCAGACACACCGCCTCTCGCCTTAGAAAATCGACGATAATGGTGAGTTCGTACCTCAGCACTCACGAACAGTCCCGACTCCTTTTTCCCTCCCTAGGATGCCTCGCCCAAGCCCGTCATCATACGAGTGTTTCTTTTTTACTTGCCCGCTCCCTTGCCTCTTGAGCTTTTCCGGCCCATAGTCGCCACACCAAATCCCGTATGTAGTTCTGGACTCATCTACAGTCTGCAGAGCGAAATGCCTCGAATAAGGTGCAGCCACTTACATCGCAGGTGAGGATAAATTGGAGGAGCGATATGAGACCTATGGTTTGATGTGTGGGATTTGTCATGACTCATCGCGACTGGTTTCATCTGGTTTTTTTTTTTCGTTTTAGAGTCACGACTCACGAGTCTGAGGGTATGTATCTGGGTTGGGGACGATGTATCCATTGTGTCATGTTTGTAGGGCCCTAGGTCGATGTCAACGTGCGTGCTATGTACGAATGTAGTATATCTTCCCTTACGAACTGGAAGATGGCTGGTAAATCTTGGTCCCAGGTCGTCTGGTCATGATCGTGATGGTACCAGATCCCTCCCTCTATGTACCTAGATTGCGGTACATGTCTGCTCCTTGTCTTCTTCACGAGAACCCCTCATCCAGATTCCAGATTCTAACCCCCCCTACACACGGAAGTCTCAGTTGTTTTCTCCCCGCGGCAGATGAGACAACCTCGCGAGAAAACGTGCCATTCTACCTACATATATGTACATATGTACATTCGAAGAAAGCGCGGACTGCTCCCCGTCCACATGGCCAAGCGACATGTCTTGCTTTTGTGTGAATGAGGGTCCAAACCCAGGTTTCGACTTGATTCACTTGACTCCCGCTTTCTTTTTACAAGGTCATTTGGTCACTTGACGGTATGTATTTCTTGTTTAGAAACGGACGGATATCGGTGATACCTATGTAGGGAGGACTTGTTTCATGCAGGGTTTGGTCTTTTTTTTTTTTTTTTCGGTCGCGTGAGATCGTGTACTATGTACGGACTCACGGGGCAGGTTCATGGAGTTTTTCGTTCCTTGAATCCTCGAACCCGCTGCGAGATCGTATATGTATGTACTGAGATGAGCTAGAGTGGACGATGGAGATGGGGTTGTGATTTCCTGTTTCTTGGTTTCTGTATCTGGCAGTGCCAAGGGAACGTGCCGGGTGGTTTGGCTGGAAACGTCGCTGGGATATATATGTATGCAGTCTCTCGGCAACCCGATGCATGTAACTTTGTTGAAGTTCAGAAGGAATATGTAGTAGCTCGTATTTACGGGTTGATGATACTGTTCTCCATGTTTTGTCCATTTGTGCATCTTGCTTGGAATACATACTTGGTGCAATCTCGGGCCGTGATGCCGCGTCTGGTAGAAAAAGCTCGTACTGGTGGAACAATAGTACCCCGAGCAGCAACATCTTCAAGCATGAACTGCCTTTGGAAAGAGGCGGCAACGTTCCCAGACTCACAAAGTCGACCCCTTCAAGAACAGTTCGATTAGGTGACATCCCGAAAGGGTCACTTGACACTATTACGGCGTGGGAACTCCGTTTCGGGTCGGAGGATGAGTCTTTGGCGGACAATTGATGGTATGGCAGGCCGATTGTCAATGACAGCATGCCAAAGAAAACCGCACAAAACAGGCTCGGCTAGTATTCAATCTTGTCTTTGTCGAGCCGGTCCATCCTTCTTGGGTGGACACCTGGAGGAAGGCCATTTCCGAGACAAAGCTGATGCTATGTATTACCTTTTCCAGAGAAGGCGATTGAGACGCTGCTGCTAAACACGGCCGTGGAGCTGGCGCGCTACCCAACAAAATAATTGGCTTGGGGTCGGACCAGTGCATTACAATTTACACCAATGTGTATCATCAACAAAACCCCTCAAGACAGCGCTGCGGGCGCGTCAAGTTTGGTCGCAAAAATCGACACACAACTTACAAGGCGGCTGGCTGCTCTGCGACTTGTGTACACTTTCAAATCATGTCTTATTAACGTTATCCCATTTTTCGGGACTCGACATGCAAGGGAGGCCAGACCAGCGTGCTGCTTGACGGATTCGAGCAAGGGGAAGAGTCTCAGTCTTCAGACTCCCCAGTCGGAGAAAGCACGCGGCATCTGCGACAAGGTACATAGGTACCTTAGTACCTTAGAAGAGGAGGTACCTAGGAGGTACCTAAGTCCATACGAAGCATCCAATCGGCCAAGCAAGAAGCGAAACATCCCTCCCCCGCCTCTCTTTTTTTTTTTTTTTTTTAAAAAAAGAAAAAGTCCTAGCTAGTTGAATTAGTTAGTCATATTTCCGTTTCGTACAAACTACCTCGAAAAGGGCCAAGTCAGAACGAGAATTGCCGCCAGCCATTCAATTAGATTCGAACCGGGTCATGCTAAAGCCACAAGGGCTGCGGAGAAACAAAAGCGCCACCATAACCATAACCACAAGTGCACAAGTGCGAGTGCGAGTGCGTCGCAGAAGAATCTTGCGCGTCACGCTCGCAAACCAACGTCTCTGGATGGACGACGAAGCGATGGCGAGAAGCAATGGGCTGCGAAGTGGCGACTTGGATATCACGTCGCATCGGCGTCGCATTAATAGACGCGCCGGGGTCAGGTGGTGATTGTTCGCCGGTCGGGTCGACGGTCAGGTCTGACTGGAAATCGGCTGAAGGGCTCACCGTGTGTGTGTGTTACGTTGATTCCAACTTGAGCCCATCCATGCTGTATTACACCGCCGAGGAGGTCAGACTGCGAATCTGTACACGGAGCGAGTACTCCGTGCTTCCCACGCTTCCCACACGGACTCATCGCCAATGTTGACCTTGCGGTAATCAATGGCTCCTGCCTTCCAAGGCTTGTATTGTAGTACGGTCATCATGGGAGGCCCAAAGCCGCATCAGGCAAAGTCTCGACATTCTCACAAGCGCTCTCTGCCTGACTGCGCATCTATCTAGTCGGTACCTGATCGGCTGCATGTGCCGGAAAGCGAAGTAGAAGCTTCGCGACGGTTTGCACCTCGGCCTCGTCATGGGCAGTTCGCTCTGGTGACAGCCGTCAGCTTCGCCCCAAAATCACACACAAAAGCTGTAGGGTTGGCCGAGCAGCCAATAACTTATATGGGCTGGTTTCTCTACCTAGTAAGAACAAACGTTCCTCTTCAGGCAGCGAGACGGACGGGGGAACCGATGAGACCCCCTCCAGATCACCAGGCGCGGGACTATACCTGTCTGTGTGCTACGAACGGAGCAAAGAGAAAGCGAGGCCGTTACAAAGGCCACCTCGGAAACAAGTCTTGCTCGTGCCCATCACGGCTCTTTAGCCCGGTAACACGAAGGAGTGATGCGTGACCTCCGGTGTGGTGTGCCTCAGCGTGACAAGCGTGACAAGCGTGACAAGGCAACAAGCACACGGGGTTGACAGAAAGAGGAAGACCGTACTCTCAAATCAGTTGAGGTTGTTTGAGGATTTCAGCATCATCATCATCATCATGTCATTTCGAGAGGTAGGCGGCCGTTTGTACCCAACCTGTCCACCTCTACGGGCCAAAGGGCCAACCCACTCAGAAAGGACATCGCCAATGCCACTGTTTGACTTGACTGGCTTGCTTGTTGTCACGGGCTCATATCGTACCATATTGTTCCCTCTTTCAGAATCTTCATCCGTTCTCGCGGATCGTCTTCGTTTGGATCAGGTCTTGAGCATCTCCCACGCCGTCTCAGATCTCGTTTCTCAGCCAATTTCAGAGAAAGTCCCTTGCCTCTTTTCGATCGATAAGGGTCTCGGTGAATCATTTGAATCATTCACCGAGACCATTCGAGCTAGGCTTAACTGCCTCGAAGAGCCACTATGATACAGAACTGGTTTTATGTTTCATATTTTCTTCTGCTAGATATCTAGCCGGCGGCATTCACGTACGGGACCCTTTTGAGCTAATTACGGAATACGTTTAGTTACCTCATTACAGACTAGCACCCTTTTGCTCTTCCTTTTCGTTGTCGCCAGACTGGGTATCGGAGAAAATTTTGACCTAGGTAGTCGTAATTTGTTTGTCAACTTCAAAATTAAACGGCACTGCGCCAGAATATCTTACGGGCACATGATTGACGAATTGGCATTCAACAATGCAATGTGTGTAAAAAAAACACCTGATGGGTCATACCTAGCACAGGTGAAGGATAGAAAACTCGGCATGAAAAGACGCAGAGTAGGCAAATCCATGCTTCAACATCTGGTGCTCTCCCGCCTGTATTTCGCGGTGGCTGGGCAACACCGCGAGAGGCCTCACTCATCAGGAAAATACTGTTGATACTAAATGACTAACATAGCTGCCCAAGCTTAGATCACGCGTCTGTGCCCTGATTTGCCCGATGTTGCCCACGAGCGCCCCTGGAGTCGCGCCTTGAATTTACCCACCGCTTCTTGCTTCTTGTGCATGAGAGAATTCAGGCGCTGCCAAGGTGTGAAGATGTTCCGTTTTGGGAATCGTTGGACAGGACTGAGTGTAGGGCCTGACATGAGTTACTCGGTTACCTACTTCTCCCCGGTAAAGCTGCTTCAGGTTCAGCCAGTGTCATGATGCACATGTTCCATCGAGCCGCGGGGAATCGACGACGTATGAAAGACGCGCGCAGATCAGCTAGGTGTGCCACCAGCGTCTCCAAACCGTCTGATATCGACGGTCGACCAGACGTTGCAGTGGCCGGTACCGTATACTCGGTGTAGTAGCGACCGCGACCAGACGGTGCTCTTTGCTCTCATTATGATTCAAGCGTCCAAGTTGCTTTGAAGGAGAGCCAAATGAACCGACCCAGGCCCATCGTGGTATAAAGATGTTGTGTTCAAAACTACCTACTTGGTGCAACCTCGACATTCCGGAGCGGTGTTGAACTGCTGACTGAGCATCATGAGGTACCTAAGGGAGCATCTCTTCTCGCTCGTTCCTTTCGCTTCTCTGTGCTCTTAGTATGTACTTCTCGGGACTCTCTACTCTCTGCCTAACTTATCATGGCCTGGTGTTGGAATTTGTGATGTCGGCCCCCGCAAGTGGCGCCGCGCGGGTGCTCCCATCATCATCCATGCTATGGAGCATTCGCGGCACCAAAGACAAAGTACCAAAGTACATACCTCCATGACACGCCCCAATGACGAACGTCGCACCCCCCCCCCCTTGATCACCACCATCTTGATGCTGTTTGGTTCCTCCATACTCTGTATATTATGTAGAACCGCGAGATACACACCCCGTGTCATGCCGATGTTGCCGCTTGCTGCTAATGCTGCCAGATTGCTGCTAAGACTGCCAGTGGTTGTTGCTAATGTTACGGCTTCCTAAGTTTCGCCCCAACCCGTGGTCAGTCGTCCCAAAACACACACGACTACCAACTGCGGACTCCAAAGTACATAACCCAACTACCTCCCCTCTCCTTTTATCTCGGGACTGTTTTGTTTCCTCATTTGCTACTTAGTGGAAACCATTTCCTGCAAGGCTCTGCTGCTGCTTACCCTTCTCCTTCTGTCTGTCTGCCTTCCTTTGGACAATAGACGGCAACTGCCTTCCTGTCCATCCGCCACTCGTTCCCGCACACAGGTACAAGTTACAACGCCCCAGCCACCTCTTGAAAGATATCAAATGTGTGCTTCAGCTCGCCCTCGTCCTTGCTTGACATGAAACATCCTCATGAATCTGCTTGGCTTGCCACAGTAGATCATTTTTACTCACATGTGTGCCATGTGCATTTTATATCTCGGTCTCTTCGCACCGCCTGTTACCAAGCATTTCTTCTCAATGGCATCGACTAACCAACTTCTTCCCTCCTAGAAACGAAGAGAACCATTTGTCTCTTCCTGAGGTTAGCAATTCGCCTATTTGCGAACTGCGACCCATTCTGGCCTTTTCGCGCACTGACGCTCGCCGATTCCTACCTTCTGCCAACGCATTCGGTCCACCGAGTGCTCACCATTATTATGGCTTCACAGTTCCCCATGGCGCAGTCGTTATACAGACCAGCAAATCTGACTGTTGACACACATCGCGTCCCGCAGGATTACCTTGAGGACGACGGCGAGAGTTGTATGCTGGACGACGCAGTTGACTCCGGACTTGGACTCTCACCCCCGATAGCGAATAGTCGAAGACAATCATTAGCTATGGGGAGCGTCCTCTTTTCGCCAAAGTCGGAAGAGTGGCCGTCTATAGATATGCGGGCAGTGCCATCAAATCCGTTCGCAGACCTGAATGGAAGGAACAATGGCAACAGCCACCATCATCTTATGTCGTTGAACACGGCCCATAGCCAAATCTTTCCCTCACAAGGCAATCAGTGGGATATGGGCACTGGCTCAGCATGCGCCCAGTTCAACCAGATGCAGGACCCTTTCAACGCCGGCTCAACCATGTTCCAGCGTCCTTTGGCAAGCTCCTTTGACAACTTGGGAGCCATATTCCCTGCGATGAACAGTGCAGATCCGTCCATTCAAAGATCTCCTCAAAAGGGGTGGGAAACTCCGAACCAACCCATAAGAAAAAAGAGGAAGACGTGCAGTCCAGTATTTCCGACTCGCGACGGCCTTCGAAAGGGCGATGGCATCAGAAAGAAGAATGCCCGGGCCGATATCCCTGCAGAACGCAATCTGAACACCATCGACTCTCTGATTTCCCAGTCCGCTAATGACCAAGAAATCAAAGAGTTGAAGCAACAGAAGCGTCTGCTACGGAACCGCCAAGCAGCGTAAGTAATACCTTCCATTACAGATGTATTCAATGTACAGATTGACCCAGTCCGCTCATTGACAGCTAAGCTAATATTTGTGACCCGGCTCCCCCCCAAAAAACAGGCTTGACTCGCGACAACGGAAGAAGCAACACACGGATCACCTAGAAGAAGAGAATAAGGAGCTGCGAATTTTGAACACTGGGCTGGAACAGGAGTTAGCCTCATCAAAGAGCCAAGTCGAGATGCTGACGCAAGAAAAGACCAACCTGATGACCTGCGTCGACAGAGTGACCATGGAGAAGGAAGACGCCATCCGCGCCAGCACAATTGAGACCGCGGAGCTGCGCAAAAAGGTTGCCGTCTTGACAAACCATGTTCAGCGATTGGAAAACCGAGGCATCCGCAAGAACGCATCCGGGGTGACGAATCACCACTTTTCCGCTGGCAACTACAATGGCATGAATGGAATACCGGGTTCGTGGGATCATTCCATTTACACGAGCGACTGTTCACCGAGCCAGGAGAACCAAGTCCGTCCGCAAATGTCTGACATGCGCCCACCCAAGAATGAGGAGCCAGCGCTCCCCTCGGAAGCCGAAAAGGGCAGTACCTCGCAAGGAGGCCTGCTCTTCATGCTCTTCCTCGTGGGCGCCCTTGTCGTATCAAGTCGCACCATGCCCACCATCCCGCGGGTATCCGAAGACGTTCGCGCTGCGTCTGCTACACTCCTAGCAACGGTCTTCAAAGACGCAGGTGTCAGCTGCCTCCCCGAGAGCATCCGTTCCATGCCTCCCCAGCCCTCTGGCTCGGCCTGGAGTCGGTCTGCTGGCGCAAGCGCAGGCGCAGACATGAACGATGTCGACATGGACAATGCCGCAGCGCCATCGATGCTTGATGACCTGGGCTACGCCCTGACGCGGCCTACCCAGGAGCAGATGCGTCAACACATCTTCACCATGTCCGCAACGCAATACGACGGCGTCGGCAGCCAGGACTTCTTGTCAGATGGTCTGGATACGAGCCAGCAGAGTCGAAAAAACTTGGCGGATGCTCTGGCGGCCATGCGGGCAGCCAGCCAGCACGACCACGAGAGTGCTGCGGATGTATACACGCGGTCCTTGCTGTGGGAGCAGATCCCGCTTGAGGTTGTGCGGAATTTTGCAAGATTGGTGGCGGACTGTAATAACGGTATCCTGGGGGGGATAGCCGTGCAATGACCCGCAATTATGACGAACGATACGGAAACGAGTTGACGACTCACGATGGTTACAGGCACAGAGATGCGTGATGCCGACGGCCGGATGGTGATGATGTGAAACGACGGTACTACATACTGACAATGACGATGACAACAATGGCTACGACCCATTTATTCTTAACGACGACTTTTCCATTTCTTCATTTCTTCCTTCACATTTATACTTCTTTCCTTTTTCTTTCCCTTTCTTTCCCTTTCTTTTCCTTTTTTTTTCCTTTATTTCTTCTTGGTTTTCATCTCGGCTGTTGAAAGTTGGGCCGTTTTCTCGTGCGAGATGGTCCATGTGTTGTTGTTGTTCACAGCGTTCCCCGTGTGCAACAGCTGTTACGGCTGAATACAGACCCTATCTGCTCCTTGCATGGGCAAAACGGGAAAGTGTTTAATGACGAAAAATGACGTAATGAGAGAGATGCATTTCGGTATTCGTTTTCCAATTTCTTTTGAAGAAAAACGACGGTTATGGGGATCCTTCGGTATGATGATGGAATGGATGAATTGGATATTCAGGGATAGATGGCATCCAATTCCCGGTTTACTGTTGAAGCGAGCGAGTGATTGAGCGAGCTTTGAGTGTCTGTTTTCTTCTTCCCCACGTTTGTGCGTTGGTTGTAACTTGTCCTGCCTGAGATGCCTTCGTTTATACATACATGCTGAGATAGCTCGCCGGGCTTGATGCTTCCCCTTCCCCTCTTTGAAATTGATCAACTCTGGCGAATCGTGCGACGCAAGCACAGTGAGTCGCCGTGTCGGAATCGACGAGGATGAATCACCAATGAAAGCCCGTCATGATGAATTTTCGGCATCGATATAAGGCATATGAGGGTACTCGGAGCGGAGGAGACCAACGCAGTGGATGATCAATGGGGGTCAGGCTCATGCGCGGCGGCAGAGCAGAGTCGAAAAGATTTTTTGCGACAGATTATGATATGAGATGATGATGACGACTGCACTGGGCATGGTCAAGGGACATTTTTCCCTGTGGTTTTCCATTCCCTCCTCTGCAACTTTCTCAACTAAGGCCCGAGGAGATTTCGTTCATGCTGTTGAGTGGCAAACGTTTGTTCATCCTTCCTCGTCAGTCACTTCCGGCACGAATTTTCCAGTACACACAGGTTTCTTCATCGCCTAGACCGTCGAGTCAATTACCAACGACAGGATACCAGGTATATATGTAATTATTCAGGGGGCTGGGTGAGAGCACCCACAGCCAGCCGCTGTTGGGGCAAATAGTCTACGAGAACAAAAACAAGCTTGTATCCATGAATTCATGGCGGCATTCGTGATATGTTATAACCCATGACGCCAAGTCATTTATTGTCACAAACTTCCTGTCCTGACTCCTGTCCTGGGCCCTTTCTGTGCTGGACGGCTGAGGCTGGGCCGCCGTGCGGAGATACAGAGGAATTCTAAGAAGAGGGGGGGGGAAAGAAAGCGGGGCTGGAAAAGGCACGAGATCTGCCATCATCCATGGGCCATATGGGCCATGGCACTGCCTAGATACAACTTACAAGTGGCTGGCTGTGTTGGGTACATATCGCAAGTGCTCGCAGCTACGTAACATCCATGTATAGATGTGTACACAGTACGCCCCGGCTGGCTGGCTGCAGCAGAGAAATAGCGTAACCGTCTCTGTGATACATCATACGGCGGCTATGTCTTGTCATGTATGTATGTACATATATCTACCTATATACGAATGTTCCTCCGGAGTATGTACCTACGGAGTATGTATGTATGTGACACGTATGTACATATATCTACCTATGTATACGGATGTACCTACGGAGTATGTATGTATGTGACATGTATGTACATATATCTACCTATGTATACGGATGTACCTACGGAGTATGTATGTATGTATGTGACATGTATATCCCCTCCCTCGTCTTATCTCGTCTTCACAGTCCTTCCAATACACACCCACGCGGTAAATGTCGGACCAAAGCCCCCATCCTCCGCAGTTATCCCGTTCTCCCCATGCACCCGCCATGTTGTCCAAGTCTCACATCCCCCCCCCCTCTTTCGTGCTTTGCCGAGGGAACCCCTCCTTGAGGAACCCCCTCCCTCCTTCTCACATGCCAAGAGATGACAACAGAAGCCCCAAGACCGTCAAGCTACTGGGGGACCTTCTAGAATAGGTAGATGCCATGAGCTACCTATTCCTTTGTTGAGACATCAACACCTGAGCAACATGTTTTCAAGGTGGTCCTCTCACCGCTGGAGGGCGGCTATGGCAAGCGTGGGCTTCATTCGTAAAAGGATGGGATGGAAAGGAGATAAAGGAGGAACTTTGTCTCGAAAACACGGCGGCTAGGTGAACCATTTTGGACCTAAGGTCCGCATTCTACGCCCACTGCCCAGCCTTGTTAGGTACCTACATTATCTAGGTTCTCTCGATACAAGGCGCCTTTTTTTAGCTGGGGGTGTGTTTGTTGTGTTTTCGGGCAAGCGCGTGATCAAGGTAAACCAAACTGGAGGAGGCGGAGTGAGGCAGCCTGCGTGGCAAGCAAGCATGTGTGCTTCTTTGAGCGCGATAGTCGCCGACAAAGGCCCTCTAGAAGTCCTTGGTCGGGGGAACAGTCCGGCGGGCGACGTCATGACAGAAACTTTTGTTTCTTGTATCACGGAGCCCGGTGTGTTGGTGTTGTCGAACAACAAAATTGAA
>SRPQ01000552.1:0-16093 GCA_018360075.1 Claviceps cyperi
CCGTCTTCAGGCTGTGATAGATTCCAAGGGATGGTACACGAAGTATTGAGGCAGTCAATTGATAGCCTTCATGATTCTACAGACCCTGCTCAATCACACATTTTTGACATTTTGAATGGCCAGATTGCGAAAAAGTGAAATAAATAGGTGTGGTGATCCATTAGATATGGGTCCAATGTGGTGTTGGGCGTTATTTTTCCGGAGGGGCTGTAGGTACAATGGGGGATTCCACGGGGAAAAGTAAACAGAACCAATTGCGCCAAGTTTAACTTTGTCTCGAGTTTTCTTATCTCCGAATATGAAAATTGTCGCTCACTACTCCGCATGTACGTCTTCTTTTTGCACATTTCTCACATCTCATTTCTAAAGAGGCTTCTATAGATACATATTGTTTTAAATCCATCTGTGTGCAACCATCCAAATGCCTCCAAGTTGCGCATATCGATCGATTACATAGTTACGACACTATGTACTCCGTAAGCCGTGTAACTACCTACTCCGTGTATACATACGTCCACTCCTCACAAGTTACATACCTACTCCGTGCAAGTGAGTCGTGACCGCTCAATGACCGCTCACCACTCACCACTCACCAGTGACCAGTGACCAGTGACGACTAACAAAGTTAAAACGTGGTCAAGGAGTCAAGGATGAGATTCTACGTCACTCCACCCAAAAGGAACCAATCACTTGCCAGGTGCCCGAGGGACCGACGCGCGCATGTTTTGCCGCAATTCCAACAACTCCGAAACGACCAACTCGCAACAAACATGACTTTGCACAGGAAGCCTCACGGTCCTTCGCTGCTGCCGTCGTCGCCTTTCACATGTTCTGCCCTACACAATGGAAAAAATGCACACAATGAGGCGGCGACAGATGAAATGCGCGCCCTCTTATCCACCATTCTCCCCTTACTAGATGCATTCAATCACCGCCATCGAAATCAACACCGCACCTCCTTTTGGTGGTCTACTTTTGGCAACTTTCGCCGCTCATTAGCAAGGCTTGCTCGCGCCCTGCAACACCAGGTCCCAGACAATAAGCGCCATGGCATTGACCACGTCAGCGCTCGTGTGACCTGGTTGAACAGTCACTTCCTGCCCCGGGCCTTTGTGTAAGCGATGCACCTTCGCCTCTAGAGTTCGGGCATGCTGTGTGGAGAGAGAACTGATACTTTTTGTTGCAGCGCGTTTAGTCAACTTGTTACGGACAACCAGCATGCACCACTTGGCCTCCTTCTACTCGCTGTTTTGAGTCAGGTACATGGTGTATGCGCAAAATGGGAGCCCCCGGATAAACGTGTCGCTCTTGCAGAACAAGTGGCGAAGGGTGTCCAACGGGGAGAACAGTCCAGCCACCTGGATATATATCCTGTCGAAGCTATAGATAGAGGCATGGCCATCTCTAGAAACACGTATCAGGGCGGCGTTCAGCAACACGCGCCTACAGCGGATACAGCCGCGCCAAAAAAAGCACTACGAACAGCAAGTGAGCAGGTGGCTCAACCTAGTACTAAGGAATCAAGCTTTGAAGAGAGTAAGATGGAGAAAAGGGAGAAGAATCAGGGGAAGAAAAAGAAGAAGAAAAAGAATAAAGAGGGGGACACACTGTCAAGTCTATTCGGCTCTTTGGCCTAGCAACTTGACACAGCTCACGTATGGATGCAAGCAGCCTTGTACGATACGAGTCATCCTGGAAGAACACTGTGAATGGTCATGGACGTTTCAAATTAAGTGCAAACCTTTCGGTCCATTACCACGCAAGAAAAGCACAAAGTGACAAAAAGTCAGTACGATATGAAAAGACTGCCAGTTAACTCAAATTCGCACGTCACAAAACCCGTAATAGCATTTCCAATCCTTGGCATTCATTGCCTGTACGCCGACCTCAGTGCTGCCCCGTGTCTGAGCTTGTGAATAAATATACCTGTTTGCTGCCCACAAGCCATCGCCTCTACTTAGTCCAGTCATTTTTTCCTTGTGTGCTTTGACCTAAAATTTCCTAGGAGTTGGTCTTTGATTGTTTTGTCTCATCCTTCCTTTCACTCCTTTCCTCGCGGAGAAGAGTCAACTTCTAGTAGGGTCGGTATGACCAAATACGTGCTTTCATGTCACCGGAACCCGTCGCGAAATAGCCCCCTTGAGGGCTAGGCGCGACTGAAATGACAGAATTTTTGTGACCCTGCAGCATGAGCTGAGTCGAGCCGGTGCGTGGGTCCCAGAATTGGACACCTCGGTCCTTGGATCCAGACAAGACCCAGTTGGCATCAGGTGTGAGGGCAACGGACAACACAAAGTCGCGGTGACCGTCAAACGTCTTGACACATTTGCCCCCTTTCGGCGCTGCGCTCTGTCCGCCTCGAGAAGAAATGAGTTCCCACATCTTGATCGTTCGGTCCAGACTGCCGCTGACCAGGTCCTTGCCATTGGGCGAGAATGCCACGGAGTAGACAGAGTCCTTATGCCCGTCAGGCCCTTCAAGTCGCTCGACCAAGAATCCAGAGTGAATGTCCCAGACGCGCACACTTTTGTCCAAGGAGCCAGCAGCAACATATTGGGTGTCTGGCGAAATGGCCACAGTGGTGACGCCATCTTCTATAGTAAGAGTCAACGTGTTGGAGCCTGACTCAATATCCCATAATCGGACAGTTCGATCTCCGCTGCCAGAAGCAATAGTTCGTCCGTCGCGTGCGAAATCGAGAGAGTAGATATCTTGCTCATGACCAGAGAAGTGATTGCGGATCGACCTCGATGCGATGTCCCATACCTGAGAAGAAGCGGCAAAACGTCGCTCATTAGCTCACAGGCTCGTTTTGTGACCCAATTCAAGACATTTCTTCCAGTCTGCGGATGGCACTTACTCGAATCAACTTATCCTCAGCACCGGTCGCAAGGAAACGCCCATCGGGACTGAAGCACACGCTTCGAATATACAGATCGGCCGTCATGTCTTGAGCGTTGTGATCCTCAAGAACGCAGACCTTTTCTCCAGTTTGCACGTCGTAAATTTGTGCCGATCTGTTGCAGCCGGTAGCGACATATTTTCCATCGTGGCTGAAACGTACGCAACAAACGACGCTCTCATGGGCGAGGGAGTGCACCAGGTCCACGTCCAAAACCCGCTGCACAGCAGGATTGAAGATGGCGTACCAGTCGCTGCCAGTCTTCTTATGATGTGGCGCCACTGAGTCAAGGTCCAACTCGGCCAAAGCATTACCAACAGGAGGCGCACGAGGTCCTCCCATGCGGCCATGATCTGGTGTAGGATGAGTGACTTGAGGCGACTGGGCATTTCCGGAGTACGGCACTGGAGTATTGATCTGAGGAGTGGCAGGGCCACCGACGTTCGGCGGGCGACCGACGCCGCGCCGTCCTGGACCTGGAGAGGCAGTACTTTGAGGCGGCTGAGGACCCATGCCGTTCGATACGGGACCCTGCGGGTAGCCTCCTTGATAGGGAGGCTGTTGCGCATTGGGGTGCGGTGGGGGAACCGGAAGTCCTGGTGGTCCCTGAGCCATCTGATGCTGTGGCCCCATTTGCTGCTCTTGAGGAGGAGGATGCTGCTGAGGAGGGGCAAGGCCAGCTTGATTACTACCAGTCATTATGCCACTAAACAGCCCGTTTCCTGGCGCAATTGAGGGGGGCTGTTGCGAGGGTCCTGCATGCTGAGGGGGACCTGGCATGCCAGGCTGGGGCCCCCCTTTACGGGAGTTCTCGAGCTGATGTCGCAGCATGCTGATTTCTTCTTCGTATCTGAGCAAAAGAGCTTGTTGTTAGCACAGATGGTGGTCGGCAGTCATCTCGGTGCAGCCTGCATCGACAACAAGACCTACTTCTGTTTGAGAGTCATGTGCGTTTGTTCCATCGCATATACTTTTTCTCGTACCAGTTGCATCTCGCTAACCTGAGCAGAGACTAAGATTTGATGCATTGTGATTAGTACATCAGAACCTTGCCATTGACCGGACGAGCCGGCAGCTATCAGGTCAAGAACTTACTTTGGTGTTCAAAGCCTTCGGTCTGTCGCAACTGAGTCTCGAATTCGGCTCGAATCTGATCCAAGAGCTCGTTCAGACGACCCGAGTTACCCAGCGGCACGGCCCCCATGCCGCGATGAGAATACATGGACATGGCAAAATATCGAAATTCACGCAATCGCGCAATCGCAAAATAGAATGAAAGGTTGACAGCGCCCGATCGTGGGTATCTTGAAGATGAGGAAAGAAAGTTCAAGCGATCGCTAATATCTCCAAGCTTCCTTCTTGAGTTGAAGACGGGGTAACGAAACTGGCGCGCGCCCTTAACCAACGCCAAGCACTGACGGGAGGAGCTCACGCAAACGACGGCACGGTGTAGCGCAAGGACGAAGCTGCTCGAGGGGGAGGTGAGCGTGTCGACCGGTGAGCACGCGGGCCTCAAATGTCGCGCAGATGATGAAATGGCGGATCCGAAGGTGCAAGTGAAGCTAATTGATGGTGGTGCGGACGGCGGAAGAGGGGAAGAAAAAGATGAAGAAGGAAGGTGATGGAGGAAGCAAAGCGACACTGGGAATGATGGGACAAGTGGACCCGTGGAAGTGACTTCAAAGTACGGCGGACGGCGGGCCATGGGGGGGGGCTCTGGGGCGCTGGGACCCAAGAGAAGCCGGGTGGGTGAGGGGGGCATGCAGCAGGGGCTGATTGTAACTGTATCACACACCCTTGGGTATGTACAACATCCTTTACTGCTGATCAAAGTTACATAGCGCCCGGGTGTGTGCCTCTGCGGTGTGTGTGGGGAGGAGGGAAGGCGTGCCCGTAGAAGACACAAGCTGCCGCCGGTAGGCGCCACACATGTGCAGGCAGGGGTGGGCCGGCATCACTTCAGCTGCCAGCAGGTTTGACGGAAGTCGATTGGGGCGGCCGAAGTGATCGTGAATTCGGGTATCGTGCAGCCCAAGTGCCTACCAAGTATGTAGCGAGGTGCGTACGTGCTACATAGGTACCTAGGATCTCGTCGCCGGGTTGCACTAGTAACCTAGTGGCCACATACTATGTACGTGTACCTATGATGTACCACGCACAAGGCGGTACAACCACACACTGCCACACATTACTACATACAACACCGTGCGGAGTACAGAGTACGGAGTAGGTAGTCGTGCTTCTCTCGAGTATCCTTCCGCAGAATAAGCTACCCAAACGTGCATGTGTAGCATAACCCAGGCACCTACATTTTCTGCCTGAGCCGCCGTATACAGTTGTAGCACTACCTAAATTTAGCATGCGATTTAGTGTCGAGAGGAGGCTAATCATAAAGGGGTTAATGATGGAGTAAATAAGTAACATGCAGGTTCCAAACGCCAAATCGAGCAGCTAATGTGAGTCCAGTGAAATTCCACGGGCCATGTCTTCGCACCCTCGTGTGAGCTGACTCGTGATAACCTTGTCGAAACGCTAGACTAGAATTCTTCACGTGAGAGCAGTCGTGGAAAAAAGTCCAACGTTGTGAACGCATTGTCAAGAAGATCGAAACCATGCCGGACGTGAGCCGTATAGTGGGAATGTCAACAAATCATTTGTTTTGTCGTCACCTATAGCTGCATGTCAACGCATGTTGGCATTTTCTTCAGTAAATCGAAAAGTGAACCCGCGCAAATGAACGTCAGTACTTGACTTCGTCACCAATCTCACTTTTGTGCATCTACAAGCTTTATGATATTATCCAATATTGCATCTCATTTTTTGTATTCAGTCGTGGTTTGATGTTGCATACGTATCAACACTCCGGAGTAAGCGCATCGCTAGAACTCGAAGTGTCCCTGTGCGTGAACATCATTACAGTATATCGATTATCTGTCTCTATGTATCCAAAAGAAGTCGTCAATCGAGGGAAAAGCGCTGAACAAATGACAGAAAGGAAAGCAACAAGAGTCTGAGACGTTGCGTTGTCGACGTGAGTATACCAACATGACCAATGCGAGTCTTTCACCGTTCTTACAAAAACACACAGGCAAAGACAACAAAGTAAAAGAGGAACGGCAAAACCAAGATAATGAAACCAAAAGCCTATATCAACTTGGATCCCTTTGCTAAACAGAGAGCGAGATAACCGAATGTAAGGGAAGAGCTTATTTGCGAGTCATCATGAAAAGCTCACAAATTTAGGATCCCTTGGTCGTCCATCTGGGCCAATGCCATTTGCCTTGAAACGGTTATCTATGTAGACCTTCCTAGCTTGGTCGAAAGTCATCCGTTTCTTCTTCATGATCTTGAGGATCTCTCGCTTGCCAGCATCATCTAGTCCAGCGCGACTGTCACCTTCCAGATTGCCGGCTAAATCAAAGGTACTACTGGAAAGTCCAGCCTCAATGTCGCCGGAAAAGCTACTCGGCAATCGGGCATAAATGAAATCTGCGCCGGGTAGACGAATTTCGGGGACGTAGGGACGCCAGTAAGATCGGGTGAAGAAGAGTGCTGTGGCGACCGAAATAAATAGTACGGAGACACTATAAAGGAGATATGACATAGTGCCAAAGAATTTGGTCGCAGCTTTACGAGCCCGAGAACGACCGGAACGGACAGAGATTCGATTATGGCGCCAGGCGGTTGCGCGCGATGCGGGGACGACTCGACGAGGCAAGGCTAAGCACGCTGCTAAAGCCTTTCTGTACCGATATTCCGACTGCTGTCGAAGATCTAATGCTTATTTCATGACAGGCGCATCACGGCGCCTCGATGTACTGGAAGTCGAACGTTGTCGAGAGGTTGTGACTCGTGAGAGGACTTCAGCTGAAGAAGTTCTGAGGAAATGTAGAGGTATGTATGTAGGTAGTTAGTAATTAGAAGAGAGGCTGGTAGCCTGGTATGTACGTACGTATCTAATCTGCGGAGTTCACTATGTATGTCTGGGTTGTGCCGCCACATGAGCACAGCCACAGCACTATCTAATCAACGAGGAGGCACTAAGCCACAACGCGGCACTTAAGCGAGTCCACACTTTGTGCGAATTACGCCAGCAATTTCGTGCCATCGCAGGGAAACATTGGTGTGAGATTTCAGTTCCGTCGTCGTCGCAAATCAACCGAAACGTCACAATGGCAACTCCTGCGCTCTCTAACATGTCCTCAGACCTCGTCTGGGAGATTGTCCGTAAGTAAAAAATTGTAAAGATACTAAAGATCGTGCTGAAGATGAGTAACTAACCCGTGCGTAGGAAACAACCACTGCTTTCTCTCCAAGAGCAACAGCAATGGCGGCGTCCAGTTCTCTCGCGACCCTTTGAACCTGACCAACAAGAACAGCCGAAAGGTATGGACGAATTATATCTTGACTCTTCTGTGGCGACCCATCGGCCGACCTGCCCTTGAGAACTCCGAATGCTAACATATGATGGGGAAACAGCACGCTGGCTTCGTCAACGCCAAGGTACGATGCATCCGGAAACGAATCGCGAAAAAAGTACAGAACAGACGAGAAGAGATGCTAATGTTCAAAAAAATTAGGCTGTTGGTATCATCCCTAACGAGAAGGGCGGTGTTACCGTTATCAGCAAGAAGACCACGGATGCCACTAAGCCTGTCAAGGCTTTCATCAAGACTACCCACGGTGGCAACAAGACGAGCCGAAAGTAAGTTGAATATTGTCTCAAAGGCACTAAGCGAACAAACCTTGGGAACCCAGCGCCATGTGCCTCCGACAACACGAGCTAATCAGGTATCGCCAAAAAGGACCTATAAGGCCGTTGCCAACTTGACTGCCAAGTCTAGCTACCGTCCCGACCTTCGATCCGCCGCTGTCGAGCGCGTCTCTGCCATCCGTCGATCCCAGCGACCTGTCAAGGCCTACCCCGAGGCCAAGCTCCGAGGAAACAAAGCCAAGAAGACCGAGGAGTCGTCTTGATTGTGGGAAGGATATAAGCGTTGAGTTGGGAGCAAAAAAGAAAAGGAATTGCCAGAGGTATGAGCCAACAAGGCTGTAAAGCGGGAATAAACTTGAATGTGATCGAGAGATCGATCTACAACCGAAGTAACACTCTTGTCACCCGAGGCTTGATTGACAAGCCGCATACAACTTGAAAATGCTGGTATCCGGTGGACCCTAGAGCTGGACCAAAAAATTACAAAAGCCAATTCAAGGACATTTCCGTTGCTCATCGTGCAGTGGTGTGAGACGAAGCTTCTATGCTTCCATTACCTTGAAGCCGCGAAAACGTAGCAGACAACCAGATGCGAAGCCATGTACATGTAATTGTTTCCTGAAATTAGAATTCGAATTGGTTTTCTTAACAAATCTGGCGCATCTTGAAGGAAGTCAAACGCAAATTCATGCATGTAATGCAGTAGAAGCCTCGGATTCGTGGAGGCGTACTATTACTTTGCCACGAAGCACAAGTACTTATAGAGGTATTCGATGGGACAAACCTGGTGAGAACTAGTGATCTTCCACCTCCTGCAAATACGACCCATAGAGGCCGCGGCACGGTATGCGATTATGTGCATGGCATATGTTTGTCTCTCGCAATTTTGCATCCAAGCGACGACAGTAATGCGGCTTTTCTTGCACATCGGTCCGATAATTAATGCTTCTGATTGAACTGCTACACATCACCAAGGTACTTTGTCAATCAAATCGCCGTCGTATACCATCGGGTTTCTGACGGGGGCCGCAGGGCCGGCAACCAGTGACCTCAGTGTGTCCTATCATAGTACGCTATCACACCCTATCTAATGATCATGCCCTACGGCTGACAATGGCTAAAGAAGCTCGCATACATATGCATGTAGGTAGGTAGCCATCGTGCTTCTCGGGATAATCGGTCCCATTGCGGAGGAGCTATCAGCTGGTCACCTATGAAACAGTGAGGAGCTGTTAACGCATCAGAGTGAGTACCCCGCGTCATCCTGGCTCAGGGTCCGTGGAAAAGCGGTTCCCCTGCTTTAGAGGAGGCAGATTGATTGCCCCTCGGTAACCTGCTTAGCTCGGGTGTCTGTGAGGCAGGATGTAGGGCAGATTTAAAAAGCCATTTCGCTATTTGCGCCATCTGGCCAATTCTCTCCCCCGTAACCTTTGCATCATCATCAGAAACCCCGACCTTTGCAAATCGTGCCAGCCACACATTTGATCTCTTCCTTTATTCACCATCTAAGTTATCACGTATCTTCCAAATCAAAGAGCTCTTCACTTACTACCCGTCCGAGTTCCCTTGTAGCCATCATGGTCAAAGCTGGTACGCCCAAACAAACGTTTCTGCCCCGCATCACAACCGCACGTTGCTAACGGCTTGCTACGGAAAGTTGTTGCCGGCGCCTCTGGTGGCATTGGACAGGTGAGAGAATCTAAATCTGGACCCGGCCGACCCGGCCGGCCTCTATTCTCGAAATGCATATGCTGACTTGTGTGATTATCAGCCTTTGTCCCTACTCTTGAAGACCAGCCCTCTCGTTGATGAGCTGGCTCTTTACGACGTTGTGAACACCCCTGGCGTCGCTGCCGACCTTTCTCACATCTCTTCCATCGCAGTACGTCCCGAGCGATCACTGACGCCCTTTTTCTGAGAAAGTGCAACAGTCTTAGTACTGCCGTTACTAATCATAAGTCTGGATCGTACAGAAAGTCACTGGCTATCTTCCAGCCAACGATGGCGCCAAGGCTGCCTTCAAGGACGCAGACGTAGTCGTCATTCCCGCCGGAATTCCTCGTAAGTAGCAAGAGGCATAATCTTTAGTCCAGGTGCTTGGGCTAGCTACTACGTAGCTCATTCCGGGCTGGCTTTAGTATTGACTACTAATTATGTGAACTTTAGGCAAGCCAGGCATGACGCGTGACGATCTTTTCAATATTAATGCTGGTATCGTAAAGGGGTTAATCGAGACAATCGCCGAGGTTGCGCCCAAGGCTTTCATCTTGGTCATCTCCAACCCTGTCAACTCTACGGTCCCTATCTCGGCTGAGGTTCTCAAGGCCAAGGGTGTCTTCAATGCCCAGCGCCTCTTTGGTGTCACCACACTCGACATTGTTCGAGCCGAAACTTTTATTGCCGAGATAGTTGGCGAGAAGGAGCCACAGAAGCTCACTATTCCCGTCGTCGGTGGCCACTCGGGAGAAACTATTGTGCCGATTATCAGCCAAGCTAGTCCCGCCGTCAACATTCCTGCAGACAAATACGATGCTCTGATCAAACGCATTCAGTTCGGTGGTGACGAGGTCGTCGAGGCCAAGAATGGAGGCGGGTCCGCAACTTTGTCCATGGCTTATGCCGGGTACCGGTATGTTGTCCTAGACACAGCGCACTTGTGTGGAAATATGAGGTTCAGTTCATACTGACTTGAGTTTTAGATTTACCGAGAAGCTCTTGAGAGCTGTCAAGGGTGAGAAGGGCCTCATCGAACCAAGCTACGTCTATCTTCCAGGCGTGCCAGGGGGCGATTCTATCGCCAAGGAAACTGGTTGTGACTTCTTCTCGGTTCCCGTCGAACTTGGGGTATGTTGAAAGCAAATCGTGGGCTACCTGTATTAATTACGCACATCGGCTGACTATGCATTAGCCGAACGGCGTTGAGAAAGCAACCAATCCTTTGGGGCAATTGACCGATAAGGAGAAGGGACTGTTAAGCAAGGCAGTTGAGGGCCTCAACGGGAACATCAGCAAGGGCATCAACTTTGCCCACCAGCCCCCCCAAAAGTGAAGCACCCCACACCCTGAAGGAGCTTGATTAGATGTGAGATTGTTTCGTATAAGACGACGACGGCTTGGCTGTGATGCAAGCTTGATGTATGAAACATGGCAATTGTTGCTGATGGACTCTTTCCATAGGCTGTAAAGGGTACAGGGCCACAGCGCCAGACTACCAAGAAAACATTGAAGGAGTGTTGCCAGTAGGCCATTATTGATTAGTCGGAGTGGAACGAAGACTGAGCTCTGGCGAAGATGGTGTAACTGACGCTCATAATGATTGCGGGGAGGGGCCAAGAAATCTGCCAGGCTGACAAAAGTCATGTTCGTGATGTCGATGTAAATCACTGATACACGTGGATGCGGTAATGACAGAGTGGTAGTCATGACTTGGAATTAAGACTCTTAATCTGGAATACAGCCCCAGGAAGTTCGTTTATTTCCGCTTGAACTGTAGCATTTATTCCTAGCGCTGCCAAAGCGCCTCGCACAATACCACAAGGAAACCAAAGAAACTAAACATGATCAGTTCAGCTCGCCATGTACATTTAGATTTCGAGCAACTCACTGGTTGCGCTCGCACGAGAGCTTGGCCACCTGCATCTGTGCTCATCCGATTAAATGGCCGAAACGCATTGTCTGTAAGGACGTAAACTCCCTGAATAGTCATCTATTAGAAGCCAATCGAGATTGATCAAAGATAAGGACAAGGACAAGCATACTCGATGATTTGTCTTGAGATTGTCGATGTTTTTGCCAAAAACAAGGGACCAGAGTTCTTTACATAGAAACTTGATAACATCCAAGGTTTCAATGAACCGAGGCCGAGAGACGGAGAACCTAAACAAACAGCAAGTTAATTGTCTGCTACCATTCGTGTAACATGCTGCGAGACAGGACCAGCGACTTGCCTTTCAACCAACCCCTGCCCAACACGATATCCGAGCGCATCAAGTCGTAAATGTACCGCATCGAGCTCTTCTTCTTCGTCTAGCTTGCGTGCTTCGGAGTTGGATCTGTGATGAACCGATCCGAGGCTGACTGTGCGATGTGCCGCTGGCAAAGCGTCTGTAGTTGGTTGAGTTCTGCCCTCTGCCAGACGATGAGACGAGTCTCGCTCATTCGTGACGCGGTAAGCAAGAGGTACGAGCTCGATGAGTAAAAAGTCGAGACACGATGACGATATGAAGGTTGCTGATGGATCCGAAGCGTTGTACGGGGGCATAACGGGGTCGAGTGACATGGCGAGTAAGCTTGCTTCGAGATATGATAAATTCAAACGAGTGACTTATTGGGGAAATGCCTTGCATAGGAATTGGGAGGCACAGCTAGACAGTCTAGTTGCGATGCTTCAAGTGATTCCATAGGCTCTCTGATGGAGTATATGTTAGGTACGGAGTAGACAGCGACAGGCATTCTAGGCTCCTAGGCGTTAGCTATGTAGGTGGTGCATCTATGTACATATATTTTGTATATACCCACCCGGCACGTGCAGATAAGATGACTCGCTTGGCGCGGGGGAAAAAGTCGTCAAGGGAACGAGGCCTCGATGGCGCGAAATATCTGACTACATACATACAGTAATGTCTTGAACATTTCCCTCTTTGTCCAGCTACCGTCACCTTCTCCATCCTCCACCGTCCAACAACCCACTACACAAGCTGGACTCCGTCGCTTCTTCACAGGCAGAGAATCGTGCATCTCACCGGCCCATTTGTCGTACTTTGAAAAGAAATTCTCAATAAGTGGGTCCGACAGTGAACTCAAAATTCGTCAACGCAAACTGCGCTCACATTTCAATTCAAGCCACAGCTTCCTGAGGAACAGTTTGGCCGCCTTTTGAAACGCCGAGCGCTCTCAGAAACACTGTTTTTTTTTTCACGGCTGTTTGAAATGACTGGCATCAGAGTACTCCTCATCGGCAACGGCGGCCGAGAACACGCCCTGGCATGGAAGCTCAGCCAGTCTGGTTGTGTCGAGGCCATCTTTGTTGTGCCGGGCAATGGCGGCACAGCGACATGTCCAAAGGTCACGAACGTGGACTCAGTTTCTTCGGAAGACTTCCCGGGGCTTGTGAAATTTTCACAAGACAATGAAGTCAACCTCGTGGTGCCTGGACCCGAAGTTCCTCTGGTTGATGGCGTCGAGGGATTCTTCAAGAGGGTCGGCATCCCTTGCTTTGGGCCGTCGAAGGAAGCTGCTCGTCTGGAGGGCAGCAAGACATACTCAAAGGACTTCATGAAGAAGTACGACATCCCCACGGCAGCGTATGAGAATTTCTCGGACTACGACAAGGCGGCCGCCTACATCGACAGCGTCTCACATGAAGTTGTCATCAAAGCGACTGGGCTGGCAGCCGGCAAGGGTGTAATTCTCCCTCAGTCCAAGCAGGAAGCCAAGGAGGCACTCAGGCAGATCATGGTTGAGAAGACATTCGGATCCGCCGGTGATGAGGTCGTCATCGAGGAGCTCCTGGTAGGCGATGAACTGAGCGTTCTCACCTTCTGCGACGGCTACTCCATTCGATCTCTACCCTTGGCTCAAGATCACAAGCGTATTTTTGACGGCGACCAAGGTCCCAACACTGGAGGAATGGGCTGCTATGCCCCAACAAACATTGCCACGAAGGAACTGACGGAGGCAATAGACAGGGACATTCTGGAACCTACCATCGTCGGCATGCGCAGGGAGAAGCAACCTTTCCGTGGTGTCTTGTTCACAGGGCTCATGATCACGAATGCTGGGCCCAAGGTTTTGGAATATAACGTGCGATTCGGGGACCCTGAAACGCAGACCGTCTTGCCACTACTGTCGGCTGATACAGACTTGGCAGAGATCATGCTGGCATGCGCCGGAGGATACCTAGACAATTGCGATCTGAAGATTGAGCCCAAGTTCAGCGCGACCGTCGTTGTAGCTGCCGGGGGCTATCCAGGGCCATATGCCAAGGGCATCCCGATGACCGTGCTGCCACCCCCCACAGGGAGCACAATCTTCCACGCTGGAACCAAGCTGGTTGGAGATCAACTCCAATCCTCTGGTGGACGCGTCATCGCTGTCAACTCGGTAGGAGAGTCCCTGCGGAGCGCCGTCGACGCTTCCTACGTCGCCCTTTCCACCGGAGTTATCAAGTTCGACAGCATGTTCTTCCGCAAGGATATTGCGCATCGGGCATTCCGGGCTCCCAAAAAGGAGGCCATGACCTATGCCCAGGCCGGTGTAGACATCCAAGCAGGCAATGACTTTGTGGAGAGAATCAAGAAGGCTGTCGCCAGCACAAAGAGAACAGGCGCAGATGCGGAGATCGGGGGTTTCGGAGGCGAGCTCGACTTGTCACAATGTGGATACACTGGTGGCCCCATTCTTGTCGGAGCAATCGACGGTGTTGGCACGAAGCTCATGATCGCGCAGTCCATGAAGAAGCACGATACGGTTGGCATTGATCTTGTTGCGATGAACGTCAATGACCTCATTGTACAAGGCGCCACGCCCTTGATGTTCTTGGACTACTACGGTTGTAGCAAGCTCGACCAGGCCTCTGCCGCCGCTTTTGTTGAAGGCGTCGCCGAGGGCTGTCGCCAGTCCGGATGTGCCTTGGTTGGTGGCGAGACTGCTGAGATGCCAGGCATGTATCAGGACGATGACTACGATGCTGCCGGTTGCGCCGTCGGTGCCGTCACTCCCCAGAACAGACTGCCGCAGACCGGCGCCATGGCCGCAGGTGACATCCTTCTCGGTCTCGGATCCGTCGGTGTCCACTCCAACGGCTTCTCCCTTGTGCGAAGAATCGTGCAAAGTGCTGGCCTCACTTACGGTTCACCAGCACCCTGGGACAAATCTCAAACGGTCGGCGAATCCCTCCTGACCCCCACCCGCATCTACGTCAAGAGTCTCCTCCCCGTCATCAGCCAGATCAAAGGCCTAGCCCACATCACCGGTGGCGGTCTCCTCGAGAATGTACCCCGCATGCTGCCCGACACCCTGGCCGCGGACATATCATACGGCTCATGGGACATGCCCCCCGTTTTCGAGTGGCTCAAGCAGGCAGGAAATGTCGACCCCTCCGAGATGTGCCGCACCTTCAACTCTGGCATTGGCATGGTGATTGCCGTCGATGCCTCCAAAGCCGACGCTGTAGAGAAGCAGCTCGCCGCGTCAGAAAAGGTCTACAGGATCGGACGGCTCGTCCGTCGGGACTTGGGACAGCCGGGCTGCACGGTCGCTAATTTGAGCTCATGGATGTCATGACTTGATGGCTGAAAAAGCCCTATGTAAGGTTGACCCATCAACTAAACTAGCCAAAGATATCAACTAACCATGACTTCAAGGACTACGATCAGCCATTCCTCCATCAGACTCTGAATACGTCCGTATTCCGCAACCTCCGTGATCGACCTCGCAACTCATGTAACAGAAATGTTGCCTTGACCAGCCCGCCTTCGAGTTCCTGTCAGTCCCACAGGCTTTAGCGTTGCAGCCGACCCTTGGAAGCGGTCACGATGTGCCATCGTCCCGTCCCATGAGCCATGACGACACGATGGCGTTCACTCTGCCGCAGAGCTCTTCGCTGTCAAACTCGCTGTCAAACTCGCTGCAGTCCGTTCTCCCGACGCAGAGCCAGCCGACTTCGAGTTTTGCGAATCGAAGACGCAGCCGACGCGCCGCCGCAGCCGATCTTTGAAGCCAAGCTAATGTCACCGACTCACGGTTTGCAATTGACAAGGCAGAGATGTTGCGTTTCTAGAAGAAACAGAAGAATGCCACACTAGGCCGCAGACGGCTCACGAGGCAGAGGTAGATCGTCATGGCCGTTCTCAACTGTGAAGGCTAAAGCTAAGAGGGTCAGTGGCTCGTTATCGCTGGATCTAACCACGCACAGCGACGCCGGCGAAAGTGAGTAATCCATCTCGGCAACGCAAATGATCGAGTAAGCACCTGGGCTACTTGCCAGGCGGCGAAGCTGCCGTGGTTCGAAGCGATGATTGAAGACACCGGTGGTCTATCATGTGAGCGAATTGAGTCGCATCGAGCCTTGAAGCTCAAGGCGAATGTGTACTGTTTGTAATTTCAGCCTGGGAACTGTGGAGCATTTGGGAAAACCAGTTCGCCGAGTAATGCTCAAAAAGGAGCATTACTCGGGAAAAAAAGAACGGCGGCACAAACGGAGGAGAGTTGGCAAGAGAATGTAGGGGCTTCCGTAAATCGGAACAAATAGAATGTGATTTGTTCAGCGTATTTTAACACAAGATAGGTACACACAAAGGAATGTATGCATCATCCGCAACGTTTAGAAAAATGAGCGCAATTTTTGCGACAACCCCCATGATGATCTGTCAAGTATGCGCCTAGAAACCCCACAACATATTGAGAATTAAGCCATGCTGTGCCTGGAGCCACATCACGTGACGGCCGTACCAGCCGAACGTGCACATATTTTCACT
>SRPQ01000553.1:0-16038 GCA_018360075.1 Claviceps cyperi
ATTGCGAAAAAGTGAAATAAATAGGTGTGGTGATTCATTATGGGTCCAATGTGGTGTTGGGCGTTATTTTTCCGGAGGGACTGTACATATTCCGTGCGCAGACCCCTTTTCTTCAACTTGCTCATCTGCATTCTGCCGGCCCGATTTTGGCGTTGTTGCTTCAGTTCTCTGAAAGGTTAATTAATAGGTACAGGAACACGAAGCCTCGGCGGCTCATCAAGTCAAGATGCCTCATGCGCACCCGCCCTCCGCGCTGGACAGATCCCGAATGGGTCTTCGAGCCCTGGAGTCTCTGGGCTGGGATCCTGATGCAGGGCGTGGACTAGGTCGCGAGGGAGAAGGAGTGCGATATCCCATCAAGGCGAAAGCCAAAGATGACACATTGGGTGTTGGGGCAAGGGTAGCGGACAAGGCAAAGCAGGAGCCGTCGCCTCCTCCCCGAAAGCTGACGGGCAAGGAGTTGAAAGCTGCCATTGCTCGTGATAAGCGACGGACAGAACGACTACAGGCGGAGATATATGGGAGAATTGATATCGAGAGCTACTTGGGGCGGACGATGGACGAGTAATAATAAGGGACGGGGCAGACAACTTCAATGCAGTCATGAAAAAAACATGACGTATGCCGAAGTTCATGTAGGGGTACATACACCCCTTTGGCATTGGGTGTGCCCTTGAACTCATGCATGTAATAAAAGCCAAACACAGTGCCGGTCGCACATGACATGTGAGGTGCACTGTGCCCTTCCAAGCTGAAGCGGCTTTGTTACTTAAATTTACAGGGGATCCGGCCTGATGCTACTGGGTACACACCCCACAAGCCCCCCATTGACCTGTCCAGCGCCTCCTGCGCCTCCCGTCTATATGTGATGCGTTGAAATCCAGTGCACCACGTAAGTCCGGCTTAACTTGGAAAGCTTCATCAAACACCGAGCAAAGGCGACTCGACTAGTCCTATTACTCCACACGCTCGCGATATTCTCGTGATTTCCGCGTCTGCAGACTGGCTCTGTACCGCTCCTCCATTCTCTCCTTTCATGACTTGGAGTTCCGCCCGACTTGATCTCCGTCGCCAGCTCCCGAGCCAAACCCACCCCATCGCACCTCTGAGATCATCACTCGGACAGAGAGCACGAGGAGCCTGGAGCTCTCGTACTGCCCGCCATGGGTCTCTCTGTACTGCAGGAACAGCACGATAGTATGGAATACACGATGATACTCTCATGACATCACGAGTACGAGCATTGGACTAACAAATATCATGTAGTCATTCTCAACGAGATCCGGGACATAACCCAGGGTGACGTATGGCTTGGCCTCCAGGACAGATGTTAAGAACAGTGTCTCTCAGAGCATAGCCTGACATTCGGCCGTCTCTAGTGGAAATGCCTCATTGTGGACGAAAACTCGCGCAAGATTGTCGACAATGTTGTTACCGAAGATGAAGTGCTCAACATCAACATAGCTAGTCAGTCCAGCACCATGCTGCCCACCCCCGTTCTCCAAAGCTGCATCTCAAAGCTGACCCAAGCTTCACGACAGCTATCGAGCGGATCGAGGAGCGACGGGAACCGAATCCCAGTATGGATGCCATTTACATAATCTCGCCCGAGCCACACATCGTCGATTGTCTGCTTGCCGATTTCGAGACACGACGGTACCGCAGAGGGTATCTAGTATGGACAGGCCTGTTAGATCCCACCTTGCGCCGGAAGCTCGACGACTTCCCCGGCATCAGGCAGCTGAGGGCAGCATCGCAAACGCTCTTTATCGACTTTTATCCGCGAGAGTCTCACCTCATCACATTCAGGGACCCATGGAGCTTCCCCATACTATACCACCCCGCGTGCAACCACTTGATTCCGAAACATATGCAGAGTCTGGCGCAAAGAGTATGTCCGGGCCATGTTCTGACAACAAACTTGGGAAAAGGTCTAGACTTCATTGACACATGGATTATCTAGATTGCCGGCGTTTGCATCACTTTGGGAGAGTACCCCAGAGTTAGATTTTACCGACCCAAGAACGCTGTCCACGAGGCCTCGGTTCTCTGCTCCCATCTGGCGAGATTTCTGCAGGAGGAACTCGATGGCTATGCACATTGGAACCCAAATTTCCCCCCGCCGTCGAATCGACCGCAATCAACGCTCATCGTGACGGATCGATCCATGGACCTCATGGCGCCCTTGCTGCACGAATTCACCTATCAAGCTATGGCGCACGACCTCTTGCCCATCAAGGACGCCGACAAGGTCACGTACCGAACAAAGATCAATGCGGGCATGACCAACGAGACAGAGAAAGACATGGAGCTGAGCGACAAGGACAAGATTTGGGTCGACAATCGACACCGACATATGAAGGACACCATCGACAAACTCATGGGCGACTTCCAAAAGTTCCTGGATAAAAATCCGCATTTTACAAACGATGGTGCAGATACCACGAGTCTCAATGCCATCCGCGAAATGCTGGCTGGCTTGCCGCAGTTCCAGGAGATGAAGGAGGCATATTCGTTGCATCTCACAATGGCGCAAGAGTGCATGAATATTTTCCAGCACAACAAACTACCGGACCTGGCGTCTATCGAACAGACAATGTCGACAGGGTTGGACGAAGACTCGAGGAAGCCCAAGAATGTCCTCGAAACTATTGTCAGCCTTCTGGACGACGAAGCTATCTTGCCATCGGATCGACTGCGCCTCATCATCATGTACATCCTGTACAGAGGCGGTGTCATCATGGAAGATGTGCAGAAGCTTCTGTTCCACGCGTCTCTGCCCTCACAAGACGGCGAAATCATCACTAATCTCGAGCTCTTGGGCGGCAAGACAAGCCATGTGCTCAAAGAGCCACGTCAAGTGCCCCCGCCCTTGTTCCCCAGGGACCCCAAAAGCCCGCCTCCGAGCGAAGAATACGCCCTCTCCCGCTACGAACCCGCCGTTCAGTCCATGCTCGACGCGCTGACCAAGGGTACGTTGGATCAGAACGTGTTTCCCTATGTCAAACCGCCCATGGACCCCAATGAAGACTTCCTGGCCGCTCAAGGGGGCTCTCTCCGCGCCGGACGACCAAACTGGGCTGCTGCTGGTCGGCGCCCTCCGGAAAACCGCCAAAGAATCATGGTCTTCATGGCCGGCGGCGCCACATACAGCGAGAACCGCGCCTGCTACCAAGTCAGTCGCGAAAAGGGTCGCGACGTAGTCCTCATCACCTCCCACATGCTCACGCCTCAGCTCTACGTCCGCCAAGTCGCCGACCTAAGCCGCGACAAGCGCCAGCTCGACATCCCCATGGAACGACCCAAGCCGCGAGCCCCAGCACACTTATTCGAACGACCTGCCCCACCCCAACCAGCACCACCAGCAAACCACCACGCCTCATCATCATCATCCTCATTCACACCATCTGTCGGCGGCGTCCCCAACCGTCCAGGTACCGGCCCCCCGGGCGCGATGTCATTGGCGCCGCTACCGCCCGTCCGTCCCATCGCATCCATGTCCGACCTGAGTCTGACCTCGAGCGGTGTCCCCGCCGCTGCCGCGGCCCAACCAGCCCCTCTCGCCGGATCATTGCATCCCCCAGAAGGGAAGCTGCACAAGGAGAAGAAGAGGCGAAACTTTCTGGGTATGAAGAAGTAGGGTTCTTCAGGGGCGAGGCATATTCGTCATTGTACATAATAGTCGTGAGCGGGGCAACGGTGCCCAAGGTGCCCCAATGCTCAGGTTTTTTTGGGTTTTCTTTTTTTTGCCCCATTGTATTATTCCCTCTTTCGCTTGTCCTCTCTCCTTTGTGCTTTTCTCTAAGTAGCAAGAACGTCAAGATCCTGAATCCTAAATCAAAAGTATTAGGTATGTGAGTAGGTGAGTGTTTACTATTTGCGATTGCCCGGATAGGAGACTCTGTATATATAGAACGGAGGAAGTCGCTAGGGTTTGTAGCCACCGTGCAAAATAGGATCATTATATTGCCTTTTGCCTACGAATGTCGCATTGTCTTATGGTGCAAAAGGAGCGTCTACGTCCATGTACATGAACTGTGCACTGGGCTTGCGTTCTTGAGTAGCGTCGTAGTGTTGGAATAAGATCAGGCAAGGGACAGGTCTTGGATAGAAGGGCAAAGAAAGGCTTCCTTTCTCGGAGTCGAGATCCTTCACAAGACGGTCTAAGAAGATTGACTGGTGCAAGTGAACATCTCGCTTGGGAAGGGACATGTCAAGAAGAAGAGCACAGGATAGTCCTTTATCAAGACATCCTGGCAACATAGCACGTATCGGTACGCAATAGGAAGTGAGTCACATTGGTCACACCTCTTGGACTGATAAGCTTACATGTGACTCTGACTCATCATCAAGCAGTCACGTCGCCCACGCTTCGCCATAGCAAGAGGAGAGCCAGCCAAATTCTTCGTCTTCCCTTTTCCTTACGACGATTCTTTCCCCACAGACCAACGCATACCTCAGACAGCACTGCCACGTGTCTGCTCTCCTTCTCCCTCCCGTCACCCGTCCAATGTCCAAAAATCCAGATCAAAGTGATACCAAGTAATATATTCTTGATCTGGCAGCCAGCGGCAGCGCTCTTTTACACGATCTTTCTCGCAAAACGTGTACCCAGACATCAGTTTTCTTTTCGCGAGAAGAGGCAGTGTGACTGGTCCACGATTTGAAAGATCAAGATTCCCTCCCAGGTGATGCGGAACACTTGATACAGACGTACTAGTATAGAGAGTCGTTCCATGACGGAGGAAGACATCTAACAAGGAATAGACACGAGTGGCCAGAATGCCAAAACATGGCTGGAAAGTTTTTCCATGGCATTTGATGGCCGTTGCTCGCAGACGTGATGCACTGCACGGGAGGTCACTCGTCTCAGCCGGTCATGAGCAACTGCTGTCTGAGTGGCATCACCCCTCAGTACTCCCCAGCTTCACATCGCCCTGTGTTTGCCCCTGCAACGCCTTCTTTATAGTCGTCCATAGTTGACACCTCGGCCATTATTGCCGGCAGATGGGGGTGGACCTCGCGCTTCAAATGGGTGGCCGACGAAACCGTTGGGCCCCGGAGGAGGTCCATTGAACCCACCTAGCCCAGGGGGCAGAAAGCCATGAGGAGGCCCGTTAAAGAAGCCTGGTGGTGGTAGCGACGGCGGAGGCATGTCCCGTGGCGGCATTCCAACCATTACATCTGGTGGCAGCATTGCTCCAGGAGGAAAGTTGGGCGGGAACATTGGTGGCATATGCATGTTTCGGCCGACTCCACCTGGTCCTCCAGCTAATCCTCCAACTAGTCCCGGTGGCGGCAGCATTGGCCCTCGCTGCTGAGGAGGTGGCATTTGCGCTGCACCCGCCATCCAGGCGGGGGGCATCTGGTTCAAACCGGGAGGCGGAGGTCGCTGCAAGATCTGCGTGGGTGGATTCTGGCGGGACTCTCGATCGATATTGTGGAATGATTCCTCCATAGGGAATCTGGGCGGAGGATGTGGCCGCATGTTGTTGCGATTCTCCCGGCCACCATAGTCTGGCTGCTCTCGATCGTTGTAGGGCGGTATAAGAGGGTGCTTCTGCATTTGTGGCCCGAGCTGAGGCTGAGAAGGAACTCGAGCGTGGTCACGGCGCTGACTTTCCGGTGCCATTCTCATCAAATTCATCAAAAATTCGGTATTGCTGTTGTTGCGAGCCGAGTGAGGTTCCGGCCGTGATGTCGAGCCCTGACTCGATACACGCTGGTGCTGTCCGACGAGGTCCTGGAGTAGCTGATCTGGTCGAGCAGGCTGCTGCTGAGGTCGGGGCGCGAGAATTTCTGGGTGGAGGTGCTGTGATGGCCGATGGGCGGGACCTGCTTCTCCGGATGCGCCAATGTACTGCGGCTGCGGATCAGGAGAGACCACTGTATTCTTCTTCATCATCATCGTCAGATCTTGGGGGGCGCTGCTAGCGGGGGGGTCCGCGGATGAAGACGGGCCTGGAGGAGGAGTATTAATAGAAGCCCTCTGCAATTTGGCCAGCAATTGTTTGAATGCTTGCCGTTCCTCCTCAGGAGGAGCGCCGAGTATACCACTGGCTCCGCCACCTCCTCCAGCAGGTCCAGCTACTCCAAAGAGCGCTCCTAGCCCAGGCCCAAGGGGGCCGGTAGCCGAACCAGCGGCTGCGGTCGACTCGTTCGCCGGCGGCCCGGTGACCGGAGTGGATAGATCGGCTCGTGGCTTGGGGTCTCCTTGAGGCTGGGAGAAGAAGGACGTGAACCGCGAGGATTTTCCACTGGCCTTGGCCTTGGCAACGGAATCCTTTGATTCACCAGGTGAAGTGACATCTGTCGCCGCGCTGCCTCCTCCAAAGGCAAGAAAGAATTTGTCCGGACCGGTTTCAACGGAGGAAGTAAGTAAAGATGGCCTGGCCACCTCTGCATTGGGTTCCGTCGCCGCTTTGGTATTGGGCGTCAATGATGCGCCCTTAGCCTTCTTCATTTGCTCCATCCACTTTTGGAAATCCTGTTGCGTATGTGCTTCGCGTGCCTCTGCCGGCTCATCAAGCCATTCAGGCTCGCGCTCCTGTCGCTGATCGCGCTCCTGGCGCTGATCACGCTCTCTGCCCCAGCGACGATCATTTGCCTTGCCTGCGTTGCGGTCTTGCAACGGCTCGGCGACGTCACGCTCCCTATCCCGCCAGCTCTTGGTTCGATCACGATTCTTTTTCTCGGGCGCAGGTGTAAGGGTCTCGCCAGCGCCTGACGCTCGCCAGTTGTCACCTCTATTTCGACCGGGGGCGTTCCGAGGTCGAGCCTCGGCGTCAGACAGATCGAGGTCGCGGGTAAGAATATCTGTTGCTCGACCTGATCGATCCCGCGCCACTTCACGTTCCTCTTTGTTTCCATCAATCCAAGCGACGGGTCTCTTGCTATCGAGATCGCGCATGAAGATTTCTATTGCCCGACCTGGTCGTTCTCGCACGGCATCACGTTCCTCTTTGTTACCATCCTTACTGCCACTCTTCTCATCGCGGAAGTTACCGCCCATTTTTCCATGGAACCGTTCAGCGCCTTCGACACCAAAGCTTTTCCGCGGCTTGACCGTATTCCAGCCCTCACCGTCTTGATCGCCATCACCGCGGCGCCGCAAGGGATTAGTGCGCCCGTCGCGGAATCGATCGCCTTCGGCGTCACCGCAACTTCGTATGCCTACGCGACCTTGAGCATCAGCATCTCGTGAGGTCTTCTCATTTTCGAGAACTTTGTTGCCCCGAGCAGACGAAAAGGTCATACGAGGAGGGCCAAAAACCACGTCATCAGAGTCTTGAAGAGGGGTTTTACCCCTTCAATGTCAGTGAATTGACAAAATAAACAATATGGCACGCAGTTGGGAGAGCATGGGAACACGAACTTGCACTCGGGCGCGAAGCATGGCGATCAAGAGACCGCCGATTTGTCTGATCAAGCAGCGATGAGTCACCTGCTCTGGACCGGTCATGGACGGTTTTGGTGCCTTGGTTTCGATTTTGGTCGGCAGGGGCACTGCACAGACACGTCTTTCGTATCAGCAAACATCTCAGTCATATCGAAATTTCGACGGGCTTGAGCAAAAAAACCACGTACCCCATCCACTCCTCCACTGGAGGGAGATTATTAGGTCTGACACATAGCGGCGACTCCCGCAGATGCAGCAGAAAATCTGCTGAATATCGAATGGCCATATCAGGGCGGCTAGGGCTCGATGCCCATCCGACGAACGGCCACCTTTAATGCCGCCAGGAGGGAGAGCAGATAGTATATAGAGGGGGATTTGATAGATGCTGCTTTATAGAGTTCTGATGGTAACACTGTGATGCTGCGATTGGGCAGGCGAATCAACAGGCTGTCCGAAAGGCAACAAAGAGAGCCTGTGTAGCGGACAGCAGGAAAGGGACAGAATCGTAGGATTGGAAAGAGCGAGGGATAATTGCAGAGAGTTGCGATTTCGAAGCTGTCGAGACCGCCAACGTGAGAGGAGGGAGGAGGAAGGACAGCCTAGTTGAAGGCTTGAGTGGGGGAACGGCGGTAAAAAGAGGCTAGAATTTGTCGAAGACACGAGAAGCGGAGTCTGTCGTGAACGACTGGCAGCGAGATGTTGAGTGCTAGAGAAGGATGTTGTGTGAAGTAGTGCGTGATGGCAGAGGAGTCGGCGGGTGGAAGAATTGCGAAGCAGCGCTACAGAGGTTCATACCTCGTTGTAACTTGTGGATCATCAAATGGGGCACCGAGGAAAAACGGGACAACAGCGGCGGCTTCGCCAAAGCATTTGAGAGTGCAACGGGCGCGATGATGCAATAAAGGTACATATGTACTTCTAGCGCACTGTCATAACTGTCCTAATACCTAGTTACTCTTTCGCCCCAGTGTATGAATACGAAGGTTGCTGAAAATCATTGTAATTGTTGTAATTTGTAATGTCACTGTAGGTAAGGCTTTGTCATTGCCAGTCTTTCTAACGAAATTGCAGTTTTCTCCCGCTCGTTGAACAGTGCTAATTCTCAGCACACGTTCGGTCGGTTACAAGTTACAACCGTCCCATTACATAATACAAGTCCTTTGGCCACAAACCTCCAAGCTCGACAATCGGTCAGATTCCGATGTTGCAGCGCTTTGCACACACACCGAGGGACTAGATGTCACAGAATGATCAACAGCCTCGAGGCTGTCAATACCTATGGTATCGTGAAGCTGTGAACCGACGGGTGAAGGCAATGGCTTATTATACGTCACCATTTCCCATGATGGTTGGGTTGCTAAGCTGTGGCGTCCCGTCCACTCGAAGTGTCACTAGGTCCAATTGGCGATGAGCTTAAAAACTAGAGCGAACCCAGCAGCTTAGAATAATGACAAACCAGTGACGTCCACTTTCAAGAATCCGGTCAATCCCGCGGGATACGGAATAGTTACGGACATATAAGTATTGCGCCCGTTCGCCCATCATCATTGCACCGCTATGAAGAGGGACTTTCTGTATCCTTTATTAGGCACTCTCTGCAAACCGAGATTCATCGCAGCTAGCCCTGCTACAGCCAAGACGCCCCAGTTCAAGAGACACCTTTCACAAACTGCTACCGTCAAGATTCACGCTACACATCGCCGCCTTGCACCTGGGTCGAAATCCGCAATCCACACGCGTAGTACTCCTTCCAACTCGTCTCGAGTCCTTGACTGCTGTTCGAAGAGGTGGCATACAATGGTAGGTTTGTAGCAATACCGACCACAGAGTCGTTGCCGTCGCCTCTGTCGCTTCTTCTTTTTGGAGCTCCTGCAGCTAAAACGCGGGAAATTAATATAGGCTTCTTCCAGCAAGGTAACCGATTGGGTCCATCCGAATGACTCGTCTGGCGAGTTCAAGCGCCAAGTGAGTTCATTTCGGAATTGGATCTCCAGGGATGAGAGCGCCAAGTATCCTGCTGAAGCGGGACGGTATCATTTATACGTCAGCTATGCTTGCCCATGGGTATGTACCTATCCCGAATGTCCAATACGTTTCTGTTCTGTTTGAACTGGGAACAAGCAAGAATTCACCCCCACCTCGAATGAGGGTTCAGGGAGGGTATTCAGTAATCCACAAGTTCTGGCTTGTAAAGATAGAGACCCAGAGAGACGGTGGGGGGAGTAATCGAAAGTGAACAGAAGACGTACTGATAAATAATAGGCCCATCGTACCCTCATCGCCAGAAAACTCAAGGGTCTGGAGAGCATCATTTCCTTCTCCGTTGTGCACTGGCATCTCGGTGAAGGCGGATGGCGTTTCGTCACCAGGGACGAGAATGAGCCAGGCGAACAAGTGATACCGGATCCACTGGACGGACATGAGGGCTATACGCACCTAAAGGATGTATACTTTGAGAGTGAGAAGAATTACGCGGGGCGCTTCACCGTTCCGGTGCTGTATGACAAGAAGACGAAGAGGATTGTCAGCAACGAAAGCTCGGAGATTCTGCGTATGCTCGGCAATGAGGTATGTATGTGTGGTTTCTTTATTCGGTCACTCTCCAATCTGAGAATTCTCTGTCTTTCGACTTGTATGCGTCGAAATATTTTGACTTACATGATTCTTGGCCAGTTCGACCACCTCCTCAATGACAAGCAACGCGCCATCCAACTCTACCCCGAGTCTCTCCGCAATCAGATCGACGAGGTCAACGCCTGGACCTATGACCTCATTAACAATGGCGTCTACAAATCCGGCTTCGCCACCACAGCCGACGCCTACGAGCACAATGTCATTGCGCTCTTTGAAGCCCTCGACCGCGCAGAGAAGCATCTCTCGGCGCAGACCGGCGGCCCTTATTACTTTGGCCAACCGCTCACCGAGACAGACATTAGACTCTTCGTGACCCTGATCCGGTTTGACCCCGTCTACGTTCAGCATTTCAAATGCAACATTCGAGACATTCGATCGGGGTATCCGGCGCTGCATCGGTGGATGCGCAATCTGTACTGGACGCACGATGCGTTTCAGAAAACGACGCAGTTTGAACACATCAAGTGGCACTACACGAGGAGTCATACACAGATTAACCCGCCGTCCATTACGCCTGTGGGACCGCTGCCGCACATTCTGAAGCTGGAAGAAGAAGTTGCTGCTGTGGCTGCCGGGCGCAAGTAAAGTATTGGGAAGTTGAACGGCTGTGGACACGAGAGGGGTATTCTTTGACTGGTGGCGGGTGACGAGACGGCGTCCTTTTTTATTGGGAAATAAACTCTGGGTCAAAGATGGAAGCAACGATGGACTTTATTGAGTGGAGTGACCTTGAGGAGGGTCTTTCAGAGGCAAAAAAATTGGTCGGGTGCCATCAATACGTGTCAAGTTGCATTCGGCCAGCTTTGGGCATTTTGCAGGTTCATGTCACGTCATGAGACAGATTGAAGGAAATCCCGAAAATTTAGCATCTCTAGAAATTCCCGAGGGTCTTGATAGCAATCAATGAAATCTTTGTTTCGTATCTCCTTTGATGAATCCTGCGGAGCAGACTTACGCCATGACGCTAACCGTCTACTTTCATGGCTAAAATATAATGCTGGCGTTGGGCAGGAAGAGGACGCGTGGGTGTCATGAAATGTTCCAAATATGCGAGGTGCAATGAAAAGAACCGTGATCTGGATCTGATGCGGGATCTGGCTTCTTACGTTGACGTTATCGAGGGCCGAGACGCCTCATGTTACATTGTATATGCTGAGGTTCTACAGTCAGCATGTCCATCATGACTTTACTTCGCGCTTATAGCACAACGCGCTATACAAGTACAACAAACATATAAGTTATAACTACTAACGTTAGTCGTTTATTCACACAGTCGTCGTAAAAAAAAAGCTCTAACTAACTACTTTTGAATTTAGGCGCGCTCATCGCATCTTGACCTTAATGTATGGAACTTCAACGTCCACATCAGCCATATCCTCGGCCACCATTTCAAAAATGACTTCTCGTTGATGTTCTGGAATAGGTTGTTTCGAAACAGTTTCCACAAGCTTGCTGAGTTTCCAGTTCATGCGCTCCTTCATCTTGGCGGGCGCGTGGAAGTTTGCAAACAATAGACTCACTCCAGAACTTAGCATCAAAATGTTTAAGCCCTTGCTCGAAAAGTGGTCCAGAAGCTGTTGAAGGGTCATGTCCTCCACCTCGAACCTATCCCAGATTTTGTCGAGCGTAACCTCGCCATTGGGACCCTTGTACTTGACCTTGGGGCTTGCAATGGGTTCGCTGAATCCGAAGAAAGGCAGCGCGAGGTTGATGAATCCGTTCTTGTATTGCTCGAGATCCTTCTTCCCATCAATGACTTTGTAGAGCTCCAAGACTACCAGTCCAGTGACGAGCGCAGTAGTCGTAGCGATGGCCGGAATAATTTTTCCTGCGATGAACTTTGTCTTGTGCCGATCAGCCGCTTCGATCTTGTAGTTCTCGGCACGAAGATTGCTACACGCTGTGATGAAGTCGATGTGATGGTTGGAGTCATCATCCTTTTCAAAATCAACAGGCTGCAGTTGGAAGCCAGGGAGGGTATTGGGTGCAGGAATGCTCGCAATGATCTTCCCAAACTCATCTTCGTCCTCATTAGATTCCATGTTGGGTTCCTTGATTTGAATCGATGTCAGTTTCCAATAGCATATACTAGCGCGTCACTGAAGGGAGAGTCGGAACAATTTCGGAGAACACTCACGGGTTCCTTATCATCAGCCTGAATCTTGACATTGGCGTCAGGGGTGAAGTCGGGTACCATAATATTTTCAAGCTCGCGTGCGTAAATTGACTTGTCGTTACCTCCTGGAGGTTTGATATTGTAGTTGAATGCGTGCAGATTGGCAGCAGCAATAACAAAACCAAGGTGTGTCGGGTTATTGATGTCAAAATTCAACGCGTCAGGAGCGCGCTTGGGGCCTGACCAAAAAGGCGTGCCACTTGATGTTTTTGAGTCCTTGGGGAAGTTATACAATAGTTGCTGGATCTTGTTATTGAATTCAGTTTCGAATTGTGTTCTCGCCCAGGCGATGCAGTCCTCGAATGTGCTAGGTCGCTCGGTTGTAAGGTAATTGCGAATCGTCTCCAGCGTCTCTTTCTGGTTCCCGCCTTGTTTGAGAGTGGTCTCCATGAAGTTTGGCTGGGTCAGATACAAGTTCACAGTCTGAGGCGCCTTCACAAAGCATTTCTCAAACATGTAGTCCTTGGCCCAGGCAATGGTATGCTCAATTCTGTTGGGAAAGCTTCGAATCGTGCACATTGGGAATTCCTTCTCCGGTGGGTCTTGAGAAGAGGCATAGGACTCAGTAAGGTGCGGCAACACAACCTGTGTATTCCCCTTTGTGCCGAGTGTTCCGCTTTCTAGGAGCGGTTTGCGGAAAAATACGCATCGTCGGTCAACGTAGGTTCGTGCCTCGACATTGTCCAAAGCGTTTGTAACTCCATCCAAGCTCTCCCAGAAATCCTCATTGAATATGTTTTCTGTGTCTGCGCTGACACGGTCCTTAAAGGTGTGGATATGGCCAGCCAGGTCGGGGTTCATACGCTGCACGGCCTTGGCAGCACAGTCGCTCTTCATTTTTCCAACATCATTGGCACGGAACAAAAACTGTCGATTGAGATTACTCTTTTCGATGGAATCCATATCCGTGACGAAGATTTTGCCTTTCGGCCCGGCACCGAGGCCCATCATTGCCCAGTTCTTCAACATTTCGCAGCCAATCGCACCTGCACCGACTAGGAATTGTGTGAGATTGGCAATCTTTTCTTGATACTCAGTTCCAAACACAGCAATCTGGCCATCATAACGACTACCAGTGGCTTTGCACAGATCGGAGTTTCGCTTGGTCGATGTTGGGAGAGACTCAAGAGAGTCAAAATACATCCACTGACAGATAGGCTGGAACTTGCCGGACACGGCCTTAAGAATTTCTTGCGCTGTGATGCCACCGAACAAGGCAGCCATAGGGCTTAGGTCACCTCGAGCTTGATAGCTCAATTCCTTGAGCAGCTTCTCGTCAAACTCGATCTGCAGCTTCTCCTCAGCTGCGAACTTCTTGGCAGCGCCGAGAACAACAACGGCATCGTCGTCATCCATTGGATTTGGTAAACGTCCTTTTAGAATCTGGAAAGCCTGAAGAGCCTGAAAGCCGAGGTGCAGTTGTTGAGGTCGATCGAACTTGGCAAAGTCTGACATGACAAACTCTGGTTCCTTCAGAGCAGCGGAGAAGGACTTGAAGTTTATATTTGTCGGCATCTTGACCTGCTGGTACATACCGCCGCGCTTATATTGCCCAAGGCCAGAGACATCACCGATAGAAAAGGTGTACGGTCCTTTGACTGTGATTTTGCGAGGCTCACATGTATTCAGCCCCTCCATGCCTTCGATCTCGGAGAAGGTTACATAGTCGCCATCTGCCAAACCATGCCTGGTTTCGTCCAGCGCGGACACAAGACCCTCCTCATCGATTGCAGCCACAATCCCGCTCAGAGGAGTTTCTCCAGTCGGGTCGATGACCGTGAACTTGTCACCGAAATCGCAGAAAATGGAGCCGAACAGACCAAAGGTATCTGCAACTACCACATAGATACCCTTCGAGTGGCAGTAATCGCCAATAACTTTTTGTGACTGGAGAGGACTGTTGGTGAGGACCACTACCTGGTATTTGTCGAACTGCGACATTTCGCCATCGAGGCTACTTCATTCATGTTAATTCAGACTTCATCATCAAAAGGTAGCAGCATTCAAGAAGGAAATGTTACCTTGAAGCATCATGAATCTTGACTGGAGTATAAGCGTTCAGTTCGGCCACTCGTGGGGTCGTCGCATCATGCCTCGGTTTGCCGACATCCTCAGGCGTAAGGAAGAATTGGGATGACAGATCTGCGATTTCGACAGGTGCTGGGTCGTAAAGCGTCAAGCTCTTTACACCAGCCAGAGCGATGTTTTTGGCGATTTCCACGCCCAAGCCCTTGAGGCCAACGATAAGCACGTTGGAAGCACCCATGCGTTTCATGGCCTCATGGCCAAGAACGTAAAGCTGCCGACTGTAAAGGGATTCGTCGATCTCGTTCTGGTCAACGCTAGGTTCGTCTATCTGCATTTCGGTCGCAGGGTCGACCTCTGGTGGATTTAAGGTCTATCAAGCATGCTCAGTTAGCACCAAGAAGTAAATAGCGCCCAAACTTTGCATCGTAACTTCGGTCGCAGTAGTAGCACGACAGGTATGTAGTGACAATGTGCTTCTAAAACGCTACCGATACAAGCGGAGTCGTCGCAAACGAGCTCCGGGTTACTTACAGCCATGGCTCGCTTCGAGTCTTGCGGAGACGTCGTGTCGGAGAGCTTTCGCTTCCCCCGCACGTCTGGGCTAGCTGAGGATGGAATCTTGAACAATGAGAAGGGGGACAAGTTATAAGCGATCGTTGAATCGGCGCTTATCTGCTTCGAACCTTCGATTGTGTCGAGGGCTGAAGCTCCTGGTGTGTCTGATGTACGGAGTAGGTCAACGCCGAAGCTGAGGATTGGGAACTGAGGTCCCACTCTTGCCATCGATCATTGATGAGGTAATAATGGGCCAGTTGGAGCAACTTCGAAGATCTGGAAATCAACACGCAGCACCATTTGTCGAACACACACAATACCAAGCTAAACCCAAGACGGAGACTCATTCACATAGGTAACGTAACGTAATGCCCCCACTTTCCACGCGCCCCCACTTTCCACGCAGTATTCTCGACTGTAATTTTCCAGCTCCTCTAATTTAATGTCATAACAATATTATCAGTTATCATCAGAAAAAAATCAAATTTTCGCTATGAGTGATTCTGAGTGTGAAAGAGAGCATGAGCTATCTGAAATTCGAGAAAAAGTCCAAAATGGCACCTCAATTCGACAATGCGCAAGAGATTATGGAAAAAACGAGTCCACGCTCCGTGGTCAACTCAAGGGCGCCAAAACACCGCGCAAGTCGCATGAATTTCAACAATTATTATCTCCCGTACAAGAAGAAGAGCTTATCAACTTTATTCTTCACGAAGAGCGTTGTGGGCGCGCTCTTTCGAAGCCCGAGCTACGCGATATGGCACACTCGATCGCGTACCCTGACGCGCACGACAAAAACATTTCGCGCAAATGGCCATACCGGTTCCTACAACGACATCCAGATATCAAAACGAAGCTATCTACACCTCTAGAGGTCGCTCGTTCTAAAGAAGTTACTCCTGAGAGAATCCGACACTTCTACGATGAGCTAGCGCAAACGGCGCTCGATTTATCGGTCGGATCGAATCGAATATACAATATGGATGAACACGGACTTGCAGAAGGGGATTCTCGATCCGGCAAAGTGCTCGGGGACTCTTTGACCAATAAATCGGTTGTGATCAAGAGCGATAATCGCAATTGGGTCACGGTTTTAGAGTCAGGAAACGCGCAAGGAAGAGCACTACGTCCTACAGTAGTTTTTACTGGACAATACCTCCAGGAACAGTGGTTTCCTGAGCATTTTCCTCGTTGGGCATACGACACAACGAAGAACGGCTGGGCTTCTCAGGATGTCTGTTTGAAG
>SRPQ01000554.1:0-16009 GCA_018360075.1 Claviceps cyperi
CGCATCAAGACAAATGTAAATGAAGCACCATTTATCAAGACTAGAGAGCTCAAGGAAAGATGCGCTCCTCATGTTTCTATCATGGCGGTACATAACCTTGGACCTATGTACCTAATGTGATGAGGTATGTAGGTATGTAGGTACCTTATACGGAGTACACAGTCATGCATCAAACATTTGATTGTGGGGAAGCTTCGGTCGAAGGTTCTTGGCCGAAGGTTCTTCGGCGGAAGCAGCCAACCAAAAGAACTCAAAGTCATATAAAGCAATTTAGGGGCACATGGTGGGTGTATATTTGACTGAAGAGCTAAGTTTCCCAACTTGCTTGTGGGAAAGTGGGAATAGGTACTATACTATGTACATAATCGGATGGTGCGGCCGTCACGTGATGCGGCTGCCAGCAACGCCCATTCCTCAATAAGTTAAGTCATGCAAATTACATTAGGTACCTAGGTAGTGACCAAACTTAGCGTCCGCGCTGACAAACCCAGCCACTTTGGGCATTTCCGCGTCATGCCGATTGACTAGCGATCACCATCATTTTTTGTTTTCGTTGGGAAAGCTCTCGTTTGGCTTCTTTCTACTCTATATCGCCGATCCAGGCTGCAATCATCTCGGCTCTCTCACCTGTGTCGCGACCTACCCCCATTCCGATAGCATTTTTCCGGATAATCAGGCACAACTCAGTCGTAGTCGTCCATCAGCCACCCGTTGTTCCACCCTCAACCGTCGACGTCACTTTACTATTGGGTCCCATAGTCTGCTGCTCGAGGCTTGTCTGCGTCGATCCAGGTGCTCTCATCCTGAGCGCCAGATTCTTCCCGGCGGATTTCGATCCGATTTTGGGTGGATTGAGCATGCGGTGACATTTGCGGCGCAACATCAATACGTTACTCCGCGTGATACCCCCGACCATGTATCCCGATGGCGAGCTGCAGTCTCTACAGCTCACCGGCTCCTTCACTGGCTTCCGGCCGCTGGAGCAGCTTGGCAGCAATTACTTCTCTCTTTCTGGATTCAAGCAACCTCTCTGCGGTAACGAAGAGGGCTGGGGTCCAATCAGCAGATATCGATATGACTTCACTCCCTGCTTCATCGATGTCGGGTTAGCTACCGTCTCCGTCTATGCTCTTATCCTAGGACCCTTGGCCATCTGGTGGTTATTGCGCAAAAAGAAGCCCTTAGAGGGCGAGGCTACTAAGAATGCGCATTTTTGGATTAAGCAGGTGAGATGACTGCTTCATGGACACAAGCCCGAGTCTCTGCGTGATGCGACGATGCGTGCTTGCGTGAACCTATGCAAGTGGCTAATATCGAATGTTTTTCTAGTCTCTTCTCTGCTTCATCATTGCCGACTTTGCTGTTCAGCTCGTTATTCAAATCATCGGCATGCCCGGCATCTGGTTTGGCGACTTTCGCGTATTGACGACATTTTTGACGATTCTTTCTTTGGCTCTCGTGTTTTCAATACAATGGATAGAACACTCGCGCCTTCGCCATGCTAATGGCGTTGTGCTCTTCTACTGGTTGCTTTCCATCACCTCCTTTACCGTTAAATTGCGATCCTTGATTTCCCAGCAGATTTACGACGTCAATCTGCCATACTTTATTACATTCTGCATCGGATACGGAGTTTCGATCCTGGAGTTCGGGGTCGAGTGGCTGTGGCCTCGCCAACATGTTCCTAGCGGTTATGAGGCCATATCGGAGGATGAACAATGCCCTGTTGAATATGCCACCATCTTCTCACGTCTGACCTTTTCCTGGATGACGCCCATGATGCAGTACGGCAACAAGATTTTCTTGACGGAGAGTGACCTGTGGGGCCTAGCCAAGTCCGACCAGACCAAGACGACCGGTGCATTATTCGAGGCAGCTTGGTCTCATGAGCTCAAGAATCGACCAAACTCGCCCTCGCTATGGTTGGTCTTGTTCCGTGCTTACGGTGGTCCGTTTGCAGTTGCAGCTTTCTTCAAGGTTGGCAACGATATGGCGCAGTATATACAACCACAGCTGCTGCGATTGCTACTAAATTGGGTCAAGTCCTACTCCGTCACCCCTGACGACCCTCAGCCTGTTGTTCAGGGTGCTGCGATTGCTCTTTCCATGTTTGCCTGCTCTGTGTTTCAAACTACCATGGTGGTATGTAAGGTCCAACACGAAAAGATTTTTATAGTCGTACTAATACCACTTTCTCAGCACCAATATTTCCAAAAGTCTTATGAGACTGGCATGCGGATCAAAGGTGGTCTTGGCTCCACGATTTACCGCAAGTCACTGAGACTATCAAATGAGGGTCGATCTTCGAAGACGATCGGCGACATTGTGAACTATATGGCCGTAGATGCGCAGCGTCTCTCAGATTTGACTCAGTTCCTACATCAAGTCTGGTCTGCCCCTTTCCAAATAATCATCTGCATGGTCTCCCTCTATAATCTGCTTGGCTGGTCGATGATGGCTGGCATCGTCGTCATGATCATCATGATGCCAGCTCAGGGATGGGTTGCTAGAATCATGAAGAATTTGCAAAAGGATCAGATGAAAAATAAAGATGCCAGAAGCCGGCTCATCAACGAAATCGTCACCAATATGAAGAGCATCAAGCTGTATGCTTGGGGTGCTGCGTTTATGAATAAGCTTAACTACGTGCGAAATGAGCAAGAGCTCAAAAACTTGCGACGAATCGGCGCTACCCAGGCCTTTGCCAATTTCACGTGGAACACTGCGCCATTTTTTGTCTCATGCTCTACTTTCACCGTTTACGTGCTTACACAAGACAAGCCCCTGACCACGGATATCATCTTCCCTGCACTCGCTCTCTTCAACTTGTTGACTTTTCCTCTTGCAATCTTGCCCATGTTGATCACCTCCATCGTCGAGGCTTCAGTCGCTATTGGCCGTCTGACTGGTTTCCTCACCGCCGAAGAATTGCAATTCGAGGCTGTCACAGTCAAGTCAGGCCCCAAAGAGATGGGTGAAGAGACCGTCATCATTCGTGACGGGACCTTTTCATGGGATCGTCGCGAGACCAAGGAGGTATTGAAGGACATTGATTTTACTTCTTACAAGGGCGAGCTATCTTGTGTTGTTGGCCGCGTTGGCGCCGGCAAGTCGTCGTTCCTACAAAGCATTCTCGGAGATCTTTGGAAGGTCAAAGGCTCTGCCGAGGTCAGAGGCACTGTTGCCTATGCTTCGCAGCAGCCATGGATACTCAACGCAACTGTCAAAGAAAACATCATCTTTGGGTACCGATATGATGCCGACTTCTACACGAAAACCGTCAAGGCTTGTGCGCTCCTGGATGACTTTGCGCAACTTCCAGACGGAGACGAAACCGTTGTCGGAGAGCGTGGCATTTCCCTCAGTGGTGGGCAGAAGGCTCGCGTGTCCCTTGCCCGTGCTGTGTATGCTCGGGCCGATGTCTATCTTTTCGATGACATCTTGTCTGCTGTAGACAGTCATGTTGGTCGCCACATTATCGATAACGTACTCGGACCGCGCGGTTTACTGTCTACCAAGACGCGTATTCTCGCGACAAACTCAATCCCTGTTCTTCGCCAGGCTAGTTTCATCACCATGCTCAAAGACGGATCGATTGTCGAAAAGGGCACTTACAATCAGCTCATTGCCAGTAAAGGCTTGGTTGCCGATCTGTTGAAGACGGCTGGCCATAACTCATCCGATGCCTCGGGCAGCTCCAGTCCGCCTTCCAGTGAGACTTCAACGGTTGTCGGTGGCGAGAGTAGCTCCAGCCAGAACAAGGAGGAGCTGGAGGAAGCTGCGGAGGACGTGCCAGAAATGCAACCTATCAAGAGTGGTCAGACAGCGGGTAAAAAGCCGCGAACGGGTAGTATGGCTACTCTGCGGCGCGCGAGTACGGCTAGCTTCGAGGGGCCTCGTGGCAAGCTTTCGGACGAAGAAGTTGCGGACACATCTAGAACAAAACAAGTCAAGGAGTTTGTGGAGCAGGGCAAGGTCAAATGGTCCGTTTATGGTGAATACGCCAAAGAGAACAACCTTGTTGCTGTCGCTGTCTACATGACTGCTCTTTTGGCGGCGCAATCTGCAGGTATTGGTGGTTCATTCTGGCTCAAGTCATGGTCTGAACACAATGAAGACACTGGCTCCAACGACGATGTTGGCAAATATATTGGCATCTACTTTGCCTTCGGTATTGGTTCATCATTGCTTACTGTCGTGCAGACCTTGATCTTGTGGATCTTCTGCTCCATCGAGGCATCACGGAAATTGCATGAGCGCATGGCGAATGCCATTTTCAGATCACCAATGTCCTTCTTTGATACCACGCCTGCGGGTCGTATCTTGAACCGATTTTCCAGCGACATTTATCGTGTCGACGAGGTTCTGGCTCGCGTTTTCAACATGTTATTTGTCAACGTTGCTCGATCTTTTTTTACATTGGCGGTCATTTCTTTCTCGACGCCAGCTTTCATGGCGTTGATTCTGCCTCTTGCTCTCACGTACTACTGGATTCAGCGATATTATCTCCGCACGTCTCGAGAATTGAAGAGACTGGACAGCGTCAGCCGCAGTCCAATCTATGCTCACTTCCAGGAGTCACTGGGCGGTGTCAGCACCATTCGAGCATTCCGCCAGCAGCAACGATTCGTGCTGGAGAATGAGTGGCGCGTCGATGCTAACTTGCGAGCGTACTATCCATCAGTTAGTGCCAATCGTTGGTTGGCTGTTCGCCTCGAATTCATAGGCGGTGTAGTGATTCTTGCGGCTGCTGGTCTTGCCATCATTTCCGTATCCAACAGGAGCGGACTCCGAGAAGGCACCGTTGGTCTCGCCATGTCCTATGCTCTTCAGATAACGACGTCCCTCAACTGGATTGTTCGACAAACCGTTGAGGTGGAAACCAACATTGTCTCCGTGGAGCGTGTCCTCGAGTATGCCCGACTTCCCAGTGAAGCTCCTGAAATCATTGCAGAGCGACGTCCTCCTGTTGCTTGGCCTGCTAGGGGCGAGGTCGATTTCCAAAACTACAGCACCCGGTATCGCGAGGGCTTGGATCTTGTTCTTAAAAACATCAATTTGGATATCAAGTCTCGTGAAAAGATTGGTGTCGTTGGCCGAACAGGAGCTGGCAAATCTTCACTGACACTCGCGCTGTTCCGTCTCATCGAGCCAGCAACAGGAAATATTGACATTGATCAAGTGAATACATCCGGCATCGGGCTGTTGGACCTGCGACGGCGATTGGCTATCATTCCTCAAGACGCTGCCTTGTTTGAGGGCACAGTTCGTGACAATCTTGATCCCGGACATGTCCACGACGATACAGAACTGTGGAGTGTTCTCGGTATGTTACGCGTTTCCATCAGTGACATAGGTAGAGACGGATACTGACATGATCCGGCATAGAACACGCCCGCCTAAAAGAGCACATTGTTAACTTGGACGGCGGTCTGGAGGCAAAGATCAACGAAGGAGGTGAGTGCCGTACTACACAATACCACTACCATACGCAGAGAAAGTCTTCAATTTCAACTATGAGCATTGTCTAACAAGCCCGCTGCAGGATCTAACCTGTCGCAAGGTCAACGACAGCTCGTGTCCCTAGCGCGCGCCATGTTGACTCCTTCCAACATTCTTGTGCTGGATGAAGCGACCGCCGCCGTAGATGTTGAAACCGATGCCATGCTTCAAGCAACGCTACGGTCTCCTCTGTTTGCGAACCGCACCATCATCACAGTCGCCCACCGCCTCAACACCATCCTCGACAGTGACCGTGTTGTTGTCCTGAATCAGGGCGAGGTGGTTGAATTCGACACACCAAGCGCGTTGTTCAAGAAGCAAGGCGTATTCTATGGACTGATGAAACAGGCAGGGTTAGAAGTCAAGTAAAAGGCGTATATAAACAAAGGCACTGGGCGTTTACAGTCGGCATTTATGTACTCGAATCATAGACGATCTGCTATCATGTATTACACTGCGTTTGGGCTATTTCCAACACATGACGGTTATATGACCTCGCGCTGCTCTATACACATACATTCTGCTCAGACACGCTTTCCATATTCATGCACTTTTTATTCACGACAAGAAGTCCTACGGATCTTGAAACAAGATGACTTCATGTCGAATTGTCACCCCGACTGTCAACTTACCCTACCTACCCTTGAGAGACTGACTATCTGTTGAAAAAAAAAATCGAAAAGTAAGCAAGCATGTCATGTCAGACCGCGGTCCGCAACGTACAGACACACCCTCTACATCTCACCGCTTTATTCCCATACCACCCCCCCTCACGCACCTTGGAGCAAACGGGCGTCGTCGTTACACCACGAGATCGAACACGTGAATACAAGAGCAAGAGCAGCGGATGCCAGCCACAGAGTCGCACTCACGGAAACGACCCTACGGATATTGCGCCCGCAAAAAGACGAAAAACCCGCCTCTTGATAGCATCGGGTGGTATGAAGGAAGACAATACATTGGCACTGGACGGCAAAACTCCATATCAGACATCCGTGGCAAAGCACATGCTTGGCAAGGCATGTTCATGGTTGGCCCTGGCTACTACTACTAGCTACCAGCTACGTAGTACACCGATGGGCATGCCTACATGGGTGCTCCCGAGGGAGGGGGATACCGAAACGAGAGGACGGGGGGGGGGATTTTGGTTTTCCCGCGGGCTGGATCGCTTCATCTGGGTTAGGCTCGGCGCGTGACTTGGGATTGTAAGCCCGGATGGAATTTTTCATCTTTTCCGGGCGTGCGGGGTACCGGGGTACAGCAAGCAAAGCATGATAAGGGATCAACAGAAGACTGGCCTGGGAATAGAGGGGAGAAGAGAAGAGGATGGGAGTGATCACGCGACGGCCACGCCACAACATCGGGAGTGGAGGGTGAAATCATGAATGGTAGGATTGAAGTTTGAACCATTCTTTGAAGGCGGGGAAGACCGGGAGCCGTACTGTCGGGCAGTACATAGGTTGGACCCGGGCGCTAATTAGAAACACTTCGTGGGGGGAGTGGAAAGGAATAATGCATGTGAAGACAGCCGCTTTGAGCTTTTGAAACCATTCGTGGCACACGGGCTCACAAGAATGGAGGCGTGTCTGGCTTCTATTGCTGTATATGGATTTGTGTACGCTTCCGAGAATGTTCCGATATGGCCCCGTGTACGACGTCCTGCGTAGCAGCTGAAAGTGAACAGCAGGAAAACCAGTCTGTTTTACCTCCTGATATTGAGTCTGGCTTGTGGGGCTTGCAAAAAGCTGACGCTGTTTTCCGTGCAACATTAGAAAGCACAAGAGTATTGCTCGGCGCGGCATAAGCTTTCACATGCGAGCGTGTTGCCATGTTGATGGCATCTTCTTATCTCAGGACTTCAATAAGGATTATTTCCTGACTCAGTATATTCGGCAATTTAGTGGCGGTGGGTGGGAACCTTCGTCCAGGTGATGGAAGTTAACTTGGCCATGCCAGAAACCATTAAACGGAATTGTATGAAGGTGTGACATCGGTGGGAGCTAAACAGTGAAGGCTGCTCCGAATATAGCAAGCAGGCCATTTTGTGGCTTATGAATTGACCCGACTGGAGGCCACTGTCACTGCATTTCCATGTGGCATCTTTGGCAGCATCGATTCGCGCGATGCAGCGTGACGCATTGCTGCAAGTACTTTTACTTTCACCTCTTTTGTCTGTACGCCGCATTCATGGGTAATTAATCGTGTCAATGAGGAGAGGGGGGCTATTGGCACCTTTGATGTCGCCCACGCAACAAATTCGTAGAGGGAAATACTTCCGAGCACCGGTAGTGTAGTTGTGCTCTTGAGCTAAAAACGACGACATGATGCAAGTGTTGCTAGAGTGTGATTTGCTTGCTTGGTGCCAAACAGAAACGCGACAATAAGGGTGCCAGACTGTCTCGTGTGTGGTCCTGAAGTTTGAGACTGGCCAAGCATACGGGGCCCGATCTGATGGTGGTCTGAACCATGCTGTTGGTATTATCGTTGGTCTCGCGAATACCCAACAGGCAGGATGTTCAGGTAGGTATCAAGTCTCGTGGGGTAAGCAATGCGCCTGCGCCCGCGCCTGAGTTACGTAGTCCTTGGCTTTATCTTGGCTACCGCAAGTCCGCGGCTCGGAAACTCTTTTCGAGGCTTTATCCCTAAAACAAGCTGCAAGCTTCGACAAAGGGCCCTTGTTGACGTTGTACTTGTCGGTCTCGTGGTCAAGGTTTTCATTGCAGTGACAAGGCAAAGGAGCACATGTCTTTTCACAGAGATGAACTGCAAGTACGAGCTCAACGCATGGCATCCTAAACGGCAGCAGGGGATAGGGAGCCCGGAGAATGCCTCAGCCAAGCTCGGCAGTCCGTGGCAGGGTCAATCAACCTGGCTCGTCTTGCTTCCATGGGTCAAGTTAGCTCGAGACATCCAACGACTCCATCTCTTGAGGACGCAGCTCTTAGGCCCAACTCACAGTTCAGTGAACAGGCACCAAATCGGCACTGCGGAATTCTTTCCAAGTCAAAATTTGTGTCATTACGCTCATGGCCAAGCTTGTGGCACATGAGCAGTTTTATCATCTCGGTTTCAATCTCTCCGATCCGTTGAGCGACCCATTCTATCGTGGCCTACGAAGTCAGTGAACAGCGACCGTGGGTGTAAAGGTGGCAAGTCATGATTGATAGATTATACACATCGCATAGAGCAACTGCCAGAATCCCAGTCACAACGGTGGGTTAGGGGACAGGTACATGACGCGCCGAACCGCGGTCCATCTTAGCAAAGGAAGAATGAAGCCCCAACAAGCGTGTTGTTATGCATGGACTAGTAGCAGCCAATCAGGCCGCAGGTATTTCAAGCTTCGTACGTAGCTGAGGCTCAGGCAAGCCCGCTGGACTTTTGGTCAGGGCGCGGCGTTGGGACGAACCGTCACGAACGGAACGGTGTGTGATGGGGGGACTACTGTCTGGCGCATTGGCTTGGCAGGGCTGCCACGGCAACTCGGCTTTGTGCCTATGTACCTATGTACAAATGTACAAATGTGTACGTACGTACGGGGTATTGGAGCACATTATTAGATATGTACATAGGTAGGTACCTCTAAGGTAGCAAGACTCAAGAGTTTCTCCATGTCTTAATGTAGAGGCGGGGGTCGACCACCCATTCCTCCGCGAGCCACGCGAAGGCCGTTGCCCTTACATTACTCCGTAGACCCGAGTGGTGCTGGGCCCCTGGCTGACATGACAGCCTGACCCATCAAAACGTGATGTTCGAGTCTCGACAGACTCTTCCATCAATGCTCCATTTTCACTCGGCAGCGTATAATCATGATGCAGCGCAGCGTGAAGTCTTGTTCCCCCGTGTGACTATCGCGTGCGTCGTTGAGATCCCATGTCTCACGAGGGCGTCGCAAAAGATAACACTACTCCGTACACTGCTAGTTTTTTTCTGATGATTGCTGCCTCGTGTCAAGTAGGTGTACCAGCGCGTCGTTCTTGCTGGTCGCAAGAAGATACCCATCTCTAAAAAGAGGCAGGATTCCTCACAGTGGTGAGACAGATACCTGCCTTGTTCTTGTCTGTAAGCGCAATCTTGGCTTTCGGCAGACTTGCATCGGAGATATTCACGGGGTAGGACCCTGGCTGGTTCCAGGTGACCGGGGGGGGCCATGGCATCTCTCCGGCAACATCTTTTAAGTTTTCACTCCTTGCGCAAGACGTGGCCAGCCCTGGAACGTCCTATAGGAAGGAACTTGGAAGAATCTTGACCATGGCGTTTCGAAGAAGTGATGTTTTATGCTCGATGCACTTGGCTCATTCAAATTGCTGTCAGCCACTGTGTGTTCCGCTTTGTGCATTTGTCGTTCCCACCCTTTGCTGACTGCATTCACTGTTCTTGTGGACCATATCGCCACCGTTTCAGTTTCGCTTCTTATTCACCTTCGCTTATTTCCTTTCTTTTCACAATGAAGTTAGAAACGAGACTGCTTTGTATAGTCACATTGCTTATACACAGCGAGGTGTTGTGAAGTCAAATTTCATCACCAGGCAATGTCTGCTTCGCGAGTAGTAGAGGGCAGCAGGACGCGCATTGAAAGCGGATACGATGTCTTTGTCCCACGCCAAAGTCGTCGGCCTAAAAATACATACGTGGTTCAGTTATGTACATACCTACAGTTAGCCAGGCACAGCTGCACAAGTAGGTGCCTTAGGTAGGTATGTATGTACCTAGGAGGCGATTTTTGGCGCGACTGGTGCCCGTCAAGCGGGGCCACGCAAGAAAAAAAGGCTGAAGAATCTAGGTACCAGGCACAGAGTACTCCGTACATACCTACCTAGGTACCTATGTATGTACATGGCCATTGTCCAGGCTCGTGGGAACGACAGTGTTGGCATCGACAACCTAGTTTCTACACAAAATGTGACTCTTTGAGGCAAGCACTCTACCTTTATGCCAATGATCTGTGACGAGTGTGTTGAGCATTTCAGGGCTTCCTGTCTGCCGCGAGCGCAAGGAAGGAGCGGCACGTCTTACCTTCGGAAGTGGCTGGGCAGTGGGGCATCAGTGATGACACCTCACAAGATGCGGCAGGCACGATCAGGCTGCCGAAGCGCCTTCCGTGGCTATTGGCTATAGCACAAATCATCTGCAACACCACAACTCGCTCTTTGGCCAGCCTTGAGCCCATGCATGCCTCGTCCATCTATCTCCCATACCTAAGGTACTGCCGCACGCGTGCCATCAGCTTAATAAATCTCGGATACTCATGCGTTGGGCGTCGCCCTCCCCTGCCGACAGATGCACAGCATGGCCATGTCGAGATGCAAAATAGTCAGTTGCCAGCGGGAGCTCTCGGTTACGCTTCTCGTGCTACAAATACTGAATGAAGCGTAGCATTGTAGCACATGCTTTCTTCTGTGCGCATCGTCATCAGCACCAGACAGTTTCAGTCGCCACTCTCCGCGCCAGCGTATGAAGTCGGGCCACTGTTGCATTGCGCCGTCCTGTCCTGAATCCCCCCATTACGCATTCTCAGCGCCTTCACGTCGGCACACACACATGGCGCAAGACACTTGGAGATGAACTAGCGCTATAGGCGCAATGTCTGCTGCGCCTCATGTGCGTGTAGCAAACTTGTTGAATGCGTGTTCAACAAGCCGTCCGTGCTGCGATGTAAAGCGGCCATGCCGGACCATATGGAGATCTCGAGGGCGCATGCCGCTTCCACCTCGCGTTTCCGCCACGGCTTCCCATCACAGTCACCGCCGTGGAATACGCCAATTTGTATCCGAGCTCTCTCCCGCCATGATCTGCCCGTCTCCTTGACGAAGGGCTGGCGGCCGGGCGCATCGCCCACTGGGCTAGCCCAAGGCCAAGAAGCTCTCTCCATTATGTACAAATTTACTATGTATGGACATACCCTGGCTATACCCCTGCCCGTTGTCGCAACCTAATCATTCTGGTGCTCCCTGACTTGACGCCTGTTGCTGTTGGACGCAATGCCGACTTGCGTCGTATTTACTATTTCCATCTACATATCTACTAGTCGATAGCGAGCCTGCAACATGTGATTCGATGATCCTGTCGTGCAGAGAACTGGTCCTCCCCCTGATTCTGTCTACGGGATCCCTTTGCCTGCCACCCTGGCAGACACGGGTTTGGCCCATGGACAAGACAACTCTCTCGCACCTTTCGCCGTTGTCCTTCTCTGGAGAGGAGCGCCGAGCCAGCGCGAACACTGACCGACCGCCCGTATTACCTTCAGTCATCTCATTCGTCTCTAATAGTCACAACAACCTACGATTGCCACCGGTACCACCCTCTCAATGCTGTCGGTGGTATGCGGGCAACAGGAGGTCCTTTTCCTGTTTCTGCTCCTCCCAGTTCAGACGCAATTGGCCTTAGGAGCAGATCGTGTCATCTGTCCTTATTTTACTTTCTGTCCCAACGTCTCGTCCCTATCTACGGCGCGAAGCTTTTGGTATAGTACTGGCGACAGACTAGAGACATTATTCAACACTTGAATTGCTCACTGCCTGCAATTCGTGTGTCCTTCTCCAGTCTCTGCAAGTCTGGGATCACGAATTCCAAGACCTGGTATCAATATTGTAATTCGAGTGACAGCCCGGTATCGAGCTATAACTGGCTAGCCGGCTCTTGACTATCCGCGAGTAACAGAGCCGCGAAAGAGACATTTTGGCACTGGCATGGTCCTCTGCTTGGGGTGAGGGGTGAGGGGTCTCTGTTCATTCACTTGTCTGTACTCCCCGGGTCGTCTGTTCAACCAGCACGTACGAATATCGGCTGCTTGGTGGTCCTTTTTTCTTGGATTTTATATCATATACTCCCTCCACCCCATCCACATCTCTCCGTCCTCCCTCTCTCTTCTTTGTCAACCGTCTTTGCTTCCTCTGATCGAGACTCAAAACCTGTGTCGTGTTTGGAACTTTCATCTTTGCTACACGCTCCTGGAGGAACACCCACCTGGCTATCATAGTTTGTCGAGACCACAACTACTTTGTTGAAGTAAGTATCATCTCTAAATCGCGGCCTGCACGCGCTTCTTGCCGGGTTTCCCACGGAACTACGGATATCTCCATGACTTGGCCCCTCTTGCGCCACGTATAGCCTCAACAGGTGGCAAGGATCGCATCAAGTACCTAGTGGTCTCGGCCCACATAAGAACGCAGACACCACGCTGCCTCGACTTCATTCTACAACCTCCTGACAACCACTCGGCTTCGTCTTTGACTATCTACTCCTACCGGTCGACTACCTGGTTTGTCCATTCTCTTCCAATACTTCGGTACAGATTATTTTTTTCAGGCTCGAGCAGGTTGAGCGTTTCGGATAGCGATCTTTCCAGCAGTTCAATTTCGTTTTTCAATACCAAGCTGCCAGCAACTGTTCGCAAACTTGACACTTCCACGGTCTGGTGCCTCAAGCCTGCTGGAAGGCGCAGACGCTGTACATACTACATACTGTTGCTGCATCTACCGGAGATACTTCGCCTTTCGCCACTCAAGCCTACTCGGCGAAGAGAGCGGTCTACGAACTGCGAACCTGGACACTACTGTTAATTTCCTGAGACCCCGGCGGATTGGGCCCGTGAGTCGCAAATCTCATTTGTGTTACACAACATACACTGGGCGTGCGGAGCACCTAGCCACCATCTAGACCGAGGCCTGCTGCTCCCTCAGCCTCCCTGGAACTCTGGAGTAGGACTTGCTGCAGGACTTGCAGGACTTTGCCTCGCTCCATCATTATCAAGCCAACCACCCGACGCAATATGCAATAAACGGGTCTTTCATTTGGTAGAACGTCAAATAACAGCTCGGGGCACATGCAGCACTTAGAACTGAAAGGCATAGCGAACGCTTGGATAAAAGCTTCCACTTACACGAGATACAACTCCCTTTAGGTATTTGAAGCAACAAATATGTGAGTAATTGACCATACAAATACATCATCGGTGCAATAATAAGTTTGCTCGCAGCGCTGACGTCGCTACAGTAGACGATCGGAACTCGTCGTCCCGTTCACCCATTACTTTATTTTCATTTTGTTATTTGGTCTTCAATATCACGGCAGTGAATTTCAATCGCCATTTCCCGCCCGCTGACTATTGAAATCACCTGTCTGTCTACACTTCTGTCCGCTGTCATCTTTTTTTTGTTGTGAACAGGACTGGTTCTCGTTCATTACGATTTCCTTGCCTAGCCTAGTCATGGTGCGAGACTGGCAGCGGGATACATTCCCTCGGCAACAGCCGTTTCAGCATAATTACTGTCCTACTCCCAGTGCTCGTCATCCCTATTTCCAGGCTGATAGATTTCTCGGCGATTCGACTCAGCGGCCTGAACCAATCCAATCCGACCGCTATAGCATGGACGCGTCCGATACAGGACGATTCCAAGACACGTACGACGTGCGCAGACAGCCTCCTATGGTAAGATCAGCTTGGAGGGATCCTAGTGTAGCATTCTATGCTGACGAGGCCATGGCGCCATGGCAGCAAATCGATGAGGCTCTCCGATCGTATTGTGGCATTGCCGCTCAGCAGTACTTTGTTGCCACGTTTGATGACGACGGCAAAGCAGTGACGTTTATCAGTCCAGGTCACACTGGAAGTCACAAGCTCAGCGATGTGGACTTCCAGCAATTTTTCGATGTCGACAGGTTTCAACAGGTGATGACTCGCCTTGAAACCGGTTAGTTCTATACAATCACCCTGCGAATGAATTATGAAGCTCGAACCAGGAAACATGACCTAGTCACACGAAACTAATTGTCCGGGTTGGGATTTTTTCCCTTCTTTCTTTAGGTGCGAATCCAAATCTCGACGACGACTATCTAATGGGAGATCATATAAAAGGTAGTCATGGGCGTACTCGAGGTTACGAAAGGCGAAGCAGCTCCTTCTATAAAAACTGGACAGGCTCGGCGCGGCCATCACGAAAACGAGCTCGACTTCACATAGGAGATGACGAAACTTCCATCGATGTCACCCCTCGCAGGCGTTTGAAGCTTAGCGACAAACACGCGGTGTGGACTTTTTATGAACAAAGATTCAAGAACTGCCAGCAGACTGCGTGCAAGCTGATTGCAAAAGCTTGGGTCAAAGCTGTCGAGCCTAAGAAGCAATCGACGCATCCCTATACTGGCAGTGACGAAAAGGCGCCAGAATGGTGGCCCAAGCCGTGGGGTGCAACTAAAGACGACAAAGTCCGGCACAAGGAGCCAGATCACTTGTACAAACGAGGTTCGACGATGGTTTATTTTTTGCTCAGCCTATGTGCCCCCTTGGCTCCGTCTAGTCGTGTGGAATGCACCAGCTAAGCTAACCTTGATCACAGAACGTGTCCATCTACTTGCTCACATTTTGAGGCTGGTCATCGAGCCCAATGAAAAACAACAGCCTTGTGATGTGCGAAAACTTGGATTGAACGTCAAGAAACTTGAAGAGACTACCTACGAGGCGCTCTCCTCCTTCTTCTTGGAATGTGAGACCAACGCGAAGAAACGGCCGTATCTGGCCGAGATATTCAAGGTGGCGAGACAGGAGGAGCGTTACCAAAATGGCGAACTTGGTGAGTACATAATCTTCTTCTGCCACGACTTGATTGCTTTGCTTGGCGAGTCAGAAGTGATAAGCAGGAGCATAGTCGAAGACTAATGCGAGAACTTAGATCATGATACTGAGGTGTTTGTGATGGCCGAAGACAAATTTCCGGACAGCTACATCTCGGATAACGAAGACGGTCCGTCACTTGAGGAAAGCGGAGATGTCATGCACCGGTCCCAAGCGGACGTCCGGCAGCAGCAGCAGTGCCTTGTTCATACACCAACAACGGGCCTGCCTCCGACGCATGGCTTACACGGTGGGCATGGGCCTTTCATGAGTGAGCTCCCAATTCGAGACAATTCCTACCACTCAGAAAGCATGACTGCGGAGATTGCCAGTCAGCCACACCCGTTCGAGAATAATGGCGGAAATACTGTCACTGATCACCCTGCCGCTACAGCTTCCAATTCCGGCATGACGCTGGACATGGTACCCAGCCCTCACGACAATAGCAGGCGTCAGTCGGTGTTTAGCGACTACTCGAGCCCTGTTTCCAACAATCTGTACGGCCAGCAATGGCAGCAAACCACGTCCGCTGGCCCATCACAGGCAGGTCTGTACTCGTACACACCACCTCAAGTCAGCGCTCCGCAGACCTCCTTCATGGGGTCGACGGTCAGCATGAACACGGTGCCGACGTTTCTGAACCACTCGTTTGAAGATCCGGAGCGTTCCGAGTACGATACGAACGGCGGGGCGTCCATGTTCCGCGCCGGAGACATGTCGCACTCTTCGGGACCCGGTTCCCATCAGGGAGGAGGGTATTATGTGCCTGGCGATCCCCGATCGGGTGTTCGAATGCTTCACTCAGGTGGTTGACGGTATGGGAGCTTGACACACATGCAGTTGGCGGTCTCTAGTATGTATGCGCTGTGATGCGAGACAACCCCCCCTTCATTT
>SRPQ01000555.1:0-15965 GCA_018360075.1 Claviceps cyperi
CCCCCCCCCCCCCCCCCCCCCCATGCTATATAATTCGCAGGACTTCTCTTGTACTCGTTACGCTGAACAAACATATGATGCTACCCGCGCTCAATTGCCTGGCGACAGAATCTGATGATGTACTCCCATTACCAGTCTTTGGCAATATCGAAGCTCCACTCGAAACCTAGGTGCTGCTTCCCATCGTCATCGACGAAGCTGGAAACGGCGCTGTAATGGCCCCGGGCGAGCATACCAGAAGGTGCTTCCTCTTCCTGGACTATATGGAGCGTGTCAGTATTTTTTATCTGAAACCACGAGCCACAGTCGTAGACTTACACTTCTTCACGTAAAACGGTTGCTCGTCAGTGCTGGGTGCATAGCTTCCCTGCGAATGGAAAAGCGGGTTAGCGTGAGATTTCCATTGATCTGGTACTAGCGTTGGCAGTATGTAATGAAATTGGTCAATTATGCTTCCGGTTTCATAAGGGAACTATCTTACAATCATCTCGGTGTCTTTGGACACACGGATGCCCTTTCGTTTAACGACTTGGACGTAGTGCAAGCCGCTGAGGATCTCGTGCTGGACTTTGAATTGAGCGCTCATGGTGAATCTGGAACCCTCCTTGATCTTGAAAGGCTTGTCTTTGAGGCTGTTTTCGCTTCCCGGGGCGGAGAGGTCGATCGTGACGGGGTCGCGTCCGGCAGAATCCATGGTGAGAGCCTGAATGATACAGACACGAGGATCGTTGGGGTCGGAAATGTCCTTGCCATTGCCTAGACCGAGGGATTGCTTGTATCGCTGAAGAGACTCATCACCAGCGTCTAAATCAAATTGATCCCATTAGCTTCAATGTATGGCACGAAACGACACGCCCCTGAGGAATGGCCCTGAAGATCGTTGAAGGTCCCTGTGCAGCTGTGCAGCTTCAAATTGCTCATGGTGGCAGCATACCGGAGCAATGAAGATAATTCAAGGCGACATACCCATCTGCTGGTACTCAGCCAAGCTCTGCTTGGGTTGAGAGAGCTTGTAGCCGGTCGGCTCGGGCAACGTCTCGTCGTCGTGGGAGGCCATCATGAAAGGATGTTTGGTTGGTGGGTCACCCTCAGTCGATGTCTCGAGGAGTATGTACTGGACAAGCAGAACGTAGGCGCAAGATAATGACGAGACTACTCGGAACAATATACACGTGTATGGAAATATGAAGATTTAAACAAACACGACAACATGAGGGAAACAGAGCAGACGAAATGGCAATGGGGATTGGACGAAAACGAGGTCGGTCAAGCAACATGTGAGCCTTGCCGGGGTCCGTGGCGCGGCAGGTGGGTGATTGGGCCACGCCAAACCCGAACAGGGACAGCCTTCCTTGCACGGGGCAAGCCACGGGTGGGCGGTCACTGTTGGTGCCAAACTTCCAGTGCGTGTTGGCTTGGGCTTGGACGGATCATGGAGTCGCGGAGTAACGGAATCATGGAGCAGAAGCAGCATTTGATGTGTGTGCGGGTAGACTACTCCGTACACTCTGAACGATTGACATTGTCCCAGGCTGAACGAGCTCGCATTGTGTGTGCGTTCCTATGCATACACTGGTACATAGGTGCCGTCTCGCCGCCAAACCCGCAAGGCGTCGATAGCGCTCCATCGATCAGATGCTGCTTTGTCCAGGCAGACGCTCGACCCAAGAGACCAGCGAAACAGGCTTAGCCGCCTTCCTTGGCCCATCGACCCGCTTCAGATCCACGAGAGCTCCGTTGCAGAGCTTGGGGGTAAACAAGGCGACCTGGTCGACTCTTGAGGCTTGGATCCATGTGTTGAGAGCAGGAACTCCACGATGCTGAAACCTAGGGGAAGACTGGCACTGAAACTGGCAATGTATCTGATGCTGAACCTTCATGTTGAACACGGTGCGGGACCTGACACTTGAACCTGAGCTGAAGCGAAACCTGGTGCTGAACTGATGGCGGGACGGAATGCCGAAGCAGATGATAAAACTTGGTGCTGAATCCGATTTTGACGTCTTGAGCAAGCGCCGGATGAAGCGGGCAACGTGTCTCGTGTTGACCCCTCAACTGGAGAATCAAAGACATGCTGCCGTGGACGGGTAGGCGCGGTGCCGGTCCAGATGCCGACCCAGGTACCGGTGAGTCGGTGACGTGTGATGTGAGGTATGTATGTGCATGTACTCCGTATGGCTCATCGCCTCCAAGCGCCATATCATCACCAAACTCTGGCTGGATTGAGGAAGAGGAAAGTCACGCGGCCGCGCCTCCGCTTCGTTTTGGTCGCTGGCCGGGCAACTAAGCTTTATACATTACATACATACATACATACATACATACATACACATGTACCTATCACGGAGTACGTTATGCTTTGGCTGCTTTCACGTTAGCCAAGCGTGCCCCACATGGGCGGCTTGCATTGTGCGTTGGTTGGTCCGGTTTTTGGCAAAGGTACACATCTCGTCGGAGTCGTCTGGAGAGAATACCTCAGGAACTTCCCATGGTCCATGGGTCTCCCGTCCCCCGTATCCAGCGTAATTTGCGCGTCGACGCCAGATTGGCTCCTCCACGCTTCCGTCCACGAGACGCTTCCTCCCTCATCCCCGTCTTTGCGGTTTCTCGTCTCGCTCACTCTGCACCTGAACCGCAGGGTCGATATTCATATCCATCTGTCTGGCTTGTCGCGCCTGTTGCTTCCCGTGACGAGGTTTGCGCTGTCGTTCCATCTTTTGCTCTGTTTCTCTTTGTTTCTTCCCTGGCGATAGCTTTCGCTTGCCGTCTGACCATTCGCGGTTGCGTGCTCTAATTGGTATGCTGTCCTCACCCGCTCATCCTTTTCTCCATCGTCGACGCGCCGGAACCCAAAACACGCTCGAGAAAACATTTGCGGCTTTCACAGCAGCAACAGCAGCCACAAGAGACGGCGGCGGCGATGGTGACGGCAACTACAGTGATGGAGACTCTTTTACTTACCACGCGGTAGGCTATTTATACCACCGCTTGCGCATCTGTCTCCTGACAGCCATCCTCGGAGGATACGTTCTCTTCTCCCTCCGTGTTCTCTGAGCGTCGCGACGCGCCACCGACCGCCAATTACAACTCACGTTGGGAGTTACAAAGATGGCAATTCCGACTGAACGAAGCCTGCCCACGCGGCACAATCCGCTACTGCTCGAAAAGATTCCTGAATGTACGTCTGTTTTTGTTCTACACTTTTATTCCTTGTCGCCTCTTTTGTGTGTTCCGCCTCATTGCGCCGCTTCATGTACTCACTCAAGCATATCGTGCTCACGACAGACTTTGATCTCGTTTCGCGACGTCGTCTGGGCCAAACGAAACTTACGCCCAAGATGGTCGGAGGAGACGAAGTGGATGAATCTTCACTGGGTGTCTTTGACTACGCGCATCTTCGAGCTCCGCTTCCCAAGGGGATAGTGTCGGGTATCTTCAAGTCAAGCCCGACGAGTTACTTCCTTATGCGCCGAAGCTTCGATGGCTACGTGTCAGCAACTGGCATGTTTAAGGCTACATTCCCGTACGCTGAAGCTTCTGAAGAGGAGGCTGAGCGTAAGTACATCAAGTCTCTGGCGACGACGAGCCCCGAAGAGACTGCTGGCAACGTCTGGATTCCCCCGGAACAGGCATTGGCATTGGCCGAGGAGTATAGGATTGGAATCTGGATCCGTGCCTTACTCGATCCGTCCAAAATATCTTTGTCCTCGACTTCGAGCACTGATTCGCCGCCCAAGAGCATTGCGGCACCTCCCAAGTTTGATCTGGTCAAGGCTCAAAACAGACTGGCACCCCCGTCCGCGACGAACGTGACTAGGAGCACACGCAGTCGTCGGTCTTCAAGCCCCACCAAGGCCACGAAACGAGCGGTCGCATCTCCCCGAAAGCGTGCGGCCAAGTCCAAGGCAATGTCACTTGAATCCTCCGACGATGGGGCCGAGGTGAATGGCAACGTCAAGGATGACAAGAAGAGCGACTCAGTGATGCAGTCACAAGAGTTTGCGCCTGCTCTTGCTTTGGGCCCAGGGGCTGAGGACGTGGCTCTCAAATTCCGAGAGGACGAGGCGACTGAAGAAGACTGGGTCCATCAGGGAAAGCACATCACTAGCGAGGTTGAAGCTCCTCCTCTGCCCAACGCCGGCAGCCCGCCCACAGCAGAGGAGACAGCCAAGATGCTCGAGGCGGCAAAAGAGATGGTGCGCATGGGCAAGGATGAGGATGAGAAACGCGTGGAAGAGCAAAAGAAGGCTCTGGAAAAGAAGGGCAAGTCAGGCAGCGCTGCCCTCGTTGGCTCTACTACCAAGAAGAGCAAGCGTAAGGCAGCCGACCTCTCAGTAGACGAGAAAAACGAGGATAAAAAGACGGATCAGTCCGCGGAGACCGCGCCCGAAGAAGACGAGCCACGAGCCAAAAAGGTCAAGACGGAGGCCGAGGTGCGAAAAGCCAAAGTCAAGAGCAGAGCCCTATTTGGCATTGGCGCCACAGTTGCTGTCGGGTAAGTTGAATTTTTTTTTTTGGAAAGCAGATGTACATGCGCGTTGATATGGTTATCGCTAACACAATTTGCGATTAGTGCTCTTGTTCCCTGGCTGGCTAACTTCCTATAGGGGAGGGGCAAGGGAGGTGTTTTTGCTACGCGATAGACAGCACATGGACGGCGTAGCTTGGTGCCTGCAGCTTTTTTGGAATGACAAATCAGACAACTGGAATAAATGGCGGGAGGAGAAGGGGAAAACCCCCAAATATTAGGGCCTGGCGCAAATTGAATCAATACTTCATTCTTACTTTTTTTTTTTTCCACTCTACTCTAGCCTCTTCTCTTTTCTTCTCCCTTGTCTCATTTTTTGACTCTGTCTGCGGCTTTATGTCTTTGGGGATGCGTTTTATTGTCTCCTGCTTATATGGTTTTTTTTTTGTATGGTTGGAGGGACACCTTTTTCTTCTTCTTTGTGTATTGTCTTGTGGTTTGGTATTGGAAGATGAATCATTGAGCTGCTGCACAATGCGTTTTCTCGGGTGGTCTCTCGTAACTTTTCGTTGGAGATGGGATGGGACGAGTTTCTCTGGATTGGGGGCGCAGATTAGGTGGGAGGGATGGCTGGACAAGCTAGTTACTTATAGTCTATGTGTACATTCCTAGTTCATGTGTACTGTGCATTCTTTAACTTGCGATGACTACCTTGCATGTTGTATCGTGCGTTATGTGACTTGTGTCTGGGTGTGTATCCCACGGCATGCTAACAAGCTGTAGGTAGAGGTTTCTTACATCTTTTACTCTGCACTTCGCGCCCAGCCAGCTCAATACTGAACAGCACCATCGAGAGAGGGCGTGTCGAGAGTGGCTGGTGTGTTTATGTTTTCTGATGCGGAGGCGTTGAGGCCCGAGGGTTTGTTTGCCTGTGGACGATGCGGATACTGTAGCAGCGGCGATCGGTATTGGTGCGGCAGCCAACTGAACCATGTAAATCATGCTTTGTAACCCTTCTATATACCTATTGTACCCTGTGATAGGTTTCCTTGTTCCTGAGTGTTCAAGGCCTTAAGATGATAACCCCCTTGATACCAACCTAGGTGAGCCGCAGTTCCGCAGTCATCCAACTCAGTCAAATCGGTGGCCACGGCCATTCAAGTCCGCGAGTTGCTAGTACAAACACAGGCAGTCGTATTCTACGCAAGAGGCTTCATGCGGCGTGGAGTAATAACCTGGCGACAGAGACCAAGGCTGGGACAGCATGAAGAGCAGCGACGAAAAGCAGGATTGGTTTGAAACATTTGTCAACTTAGTTCGCTTCGCGTGTGGAGTCATCTGCGTGAATATGAATGGCCAGTTTGACCGGTGATCTACCTACAAGGCTAGCACGCTTACCCCAGACTATTCCGTGCCGAGCCCCACATGACAGCCATCTAGGTACCTCCTATGTAGGTACCTACATACATACATACATACATACCTACTACCTTAGCCTCTTAGGTACACTTACTCCGTACAAGTTACCGGTGAGTCGGTGACATGACGCTGCGCGAAACGGCTCTCGCCGGCAATGGACGGCTTCAGCACCTTCAGCTGCCCCACTACGAACAATCCCCCGATGAACGATGTACACACTCACGTATATCGCGACCTCCTCTCCTCGGCCTTGATTCGTAAACCCTGTCCATTTATTTGCTTCAAGGCTCCTGAATCTAGAGCTCTTGCTGTGCATCTTCTTTCCTTTCCTTCTATATTCTCAAACCGATCATGAGAGCCCCTACCGGAGCATGCATACACCTGAGCCGCTGTGCGAGGGTCACGACATGCACGAGAGGCACCAGAGGGTTTGCGTCAACGGGGGGGGTGCGTGAACGATTCGCATTTATAGGATTAGGACAGATGGTGAGTTTGGCTGTTCCCTGAGTAGGCCTGATTCCCTGGCCTGGCTACATGATTTGATTCCCTCGTCTGCTTCCCTGGCCCGACCTCCCCATGATATGCAGTAGTACACCCAAGACCATCCTCGAACTTTTATTAATACCATCTCAGGGCTACCCCATGGCCCAGAATCTTCGCTCCAAGCTCCAACCCACCGACTCGCTCTCCCTCTTCGACGCGAATCCCCACGTGATGAAGAAGCTGGAGACAAACATGAGCGCCGCCACCGGGAAGGGCCCCAAACCGGAGCTCGCGGACAGTGCATCAGCCGCGGTGCAGGACGCTGTACGTTCCATTCCCATTCAAAGAAAGACCCAGGCCATATTTCTTTTCCATGGAACACCCGTTGGATTCATAAACATTTTTATTCTCGCGTGCTGATACTGATGCGGCATTCACGGGAGTTAGGACACGGTCGTCACGGTACTGCCCTCCCCCCAACATGTCCAAACCGTATACGAGGACATCCTCACGCACTCCTCCTACTCCTCCTACTCCTCCTCCCCCTCCCCCGAGGTTCAACCCCTGCCACGCCTCTTCATCGACTGCTCGACCATCGACCCCTCCACATCCCGCCGCGTAGCCCAACGGATATCCTCCTCCCACCAAGGCCACTTCGTCGACGCCCCCATGTCCGGCGGCGTAGTCGGCGCCTCAGCCGGCTCCCTCACCTTTATGCTCGGATCTCCCCCCGAGATGGTCCCTCGGGTACAGCCCACGCTGCTCCGCATGGGCGCCAACGTCCTACACTGTGGAGATCAAGGCGCGGGCCTGGCCGCCAAGTTGGCTAATAATTATCTCCTTGCACTGAGTAATATTGCTACCGCGGAGGCCATGAACCTAGGTATGCGGTGGGGACTTGATCCCCGGACGCTGGCCCGGGTTATCAATCTAAGTACGGGCCGCTGCTGGCCTAGTGAGGTGAATAATCCGGTTCCGGGGGTTGTGTCTGCGGCGCCGGCCTCGCGTGATTATGAGGGGGGGTTTGCCTTGTCGCTTATGAGTAAGGATTTGCGGTTGGCGGTGATGGCTGCGAGGGAGGCGGGTGCTGTGATGCCGTTGGCTGGGCCGGCGTTGGGGGTGTATGAGGCGGCCGGGGGGTTGGAAGTGTGTAAGGGGCGTGATTTTTCGGTGGTGTATAGGTATTTGACGGAGGGGGCGTCAGATACAACCTCGTCGGACGAGGATCAGACTTGACTTGGTCGGGATGGACTTGTGAGAAAGGGGGAATATGAACAGCAAGCTGGTTTTGCGCGGACACGTCGTTGTCTGATTATATGCGTGTTAGCTGTATAGTGTTCTCGTCGTGAATGGAACAGTACTGCGCTGCTTGGCCTCTGCAGCCGGGAATCATCCGCGTCATCGTCCAGCACCATCGTCTTAAGCCTTCACGTTCTAGTGCCCATGATGCCCGTTATTTTTTGACAAGGAGGCCCTCGCCTTCTTTGCCATCGGCATCATCACTTTCCTCTTCTTCGTCGTCTTCCTCTTCCACATCCTCATCTTCATCCTCATCCTCATCCTCATCCTCATCTTCGTCCTCATCTTCATCATCATCATCGTCCTCGTACTCGTCCTCGTCCTCCGTCGAGTCCTCCGCCTCTATACCCCCTTCAACCCCTTGCTCATTATCTTCCGCCAACCAATCGTCAAGCGTCTTTGTTCCAACACCCTCACCCAGCCCATTAGCCTGGCCAGCTTGAGGCGGCCTCGACGAGACAGCCTGGCCCAGCATATCGCCTGCTGGCACAGTACTGTTCTCACCGTACCTAGACGACGTGCTGGCGTTATCCTCATCTCGCAACCGAGAATCTGGCTCCCTACCGGCTTCCACCCAATCCGAAAGCGTCTCATAGCCCTTCAAGCCGTGAATGCCACCACCGCCCGCCAGCACCAGCGTGGACGAGCCGAGCGCGAACCCCTTCCTCGATTCGGATGGGCTTGGTGCTTGGGGGGCAGGCTTTGGGGCCAAAAGCATCAACGTGGCGAGCTGAGGAACGCCAAGCAACGACTTGTACATCCTGGCCCGGTCTCGCAGTTCATACGAGGTATCGTATCGAACAAGGCGAACAAGGTAGTCCCAGAGCCGCACAATAGGGTGCTGATCATCCCCCACGGTCTGATGCGGTGAATCGTCAGCATCCGGTTTGCTGGCCCCCTTTGCCTCGTTTGCCCTGTTGATGTGATGAAGATAGACCTTGGCGCCGAGAACCAGGATCTGCCGCTTGGCAGCCTCTGATTCGCTTGAGAACCCCTTCAACAATATGCGCAATACATCAGGAGCCACGTTATTCTCACCATTCATGCCTGAAAATTCTCCAACGAGCCAGATGATCGTCGCCCGGGCCTGCGGGTCAGTCGCGGAGTCGAGGTTTTTGGCCAGGCGCACAACCGTGCCAGCGTGGCTCTCGGTGTCTAGCTGAATCAAGTGCCGAATCACAGTTAGGGACTCGGCAGCCAACGTGCCATCTAAGCTAGTGATTTGGCTGAGCAGCAGCCTGAGACACCGGGGGGCTGTCTTGACGTCGGATTGCGCACAGCGCCCAATGGCCCGCACCGCGTCTCGCACAAGAGCCTTGTCGGACCCCTGTGAAAAGTGTTGCAGCTCCTCCAGAATCAGACTCTTGACGTGCGGCGGACTCCGCGGGAAGATGATGGTCAAGACCTCCAGCTTGAGCTCCCACACCGATGCGGGGTCTGTGACCTTGACTAGGAAATGGCTGGCGTATTTGACAAAGTCACTTGGCCTCATCAGACACACAGACACGATGTTGTATAGAGCAAGTCGCTGAATATCTTGTGGTCCGCGCAGGAGCGCAATCAATGGCCCTACAGCAAGCTTGACGTACTCCGGTGTGCCCACATCAACGTAGCATCGCGCCACCGCGACGACGACAGCCGAGTTGCGACTCTGCAGCAATGGCTTGATACTGTTCAGCAGCAGCATCAAGTCACCACAGACGGCAACGTCTTGTTGTGCCTGCCCCTTCGTATCTGACGAATTGGCGTAAAAGTCATCGACATTTGTCTTCTTCTGCTGTTGCTGCTCCGGAGATTGAGGTCGAGGTCGAGGTCGAGGTACATGCTGCTTCTTCACAGGGGCACTTCTTGGAAAACAACTCCTCGCGTACAATCTCATGAGCCTCATAGACGCCAGCTGGCTCCACTCGTCCATGTCCACAATCTTGCGTACCAGTGCTCTGTAGTGTCGGTGGATCAAGTCGATTCGGTCGGGACATATCTCCAAAAATGCCGAAACAGCAGCGCCGGCCACGTAATACTGCTTGTCCCCCAGCAGAAGCGAGAGGTAGTCGATAAGCTGCGGCAGTTGGCTCGGGTCGAGGCGGTAGCACTTGGGGATCGAGAGCGCTGCCGCCTTTCGCACATACGGGCTCATATCGGCGACGCCCTTCTTGATAGCCAACGACACAATCTGACTGATGACTGGGACTCGGATGCCGGACATGGTCTTGAGTGCCAGGGCTCGGACGTGCGGGCTCGGATCGGAAAGAGACTTCTGAATGGTGTTGATAGACAATAGTGCCAGGTCAGGCTCCTGCTCTGCATGGTGAATGAGGTAGATGTACACGAGCTTTTTGATTTCGAGGTTTGGAGACGCAACGTTTTTCACGACTGACGAGAAGAACGGAGCCGTATTCTGATTGCGATACATCATCTATTGGAGGAGACTCTATGATTAGCAGATCCGGTCGGGCAGAGACGAGGTGGTACGCACCGAGATGACTCTCCGCAGTCCTTCCAAAACTTCTCTATCATTCCTACTGTCGAGAAGCTTGCGGATCTGGTTTCTATCGAGCGGGCGAGAGCTCGAGCGGACACTTCGCGTGGCTTGCGCGGCGTCGAGGGTGAGCTCCCTTGCTGAGGATACCCAAGTTAGCCTCGATGATGCGGCACAGGCAAGACGCGCATAGGTCGGGGCCGAGCGGGAAGGGTTCTTTACCGGTCTCCATGAGACTTGAGATGCTCGCGATCGACTCCATGGCTGGCGAGGCGATTTTGAGGCGTCGTTGCCTTGTCTCGTGTCTTCTGTGTCTCGGAGAAAATAAGTGGTCGATCTGATGCAGATGGAGGCCGCTTGACGTACTGCTGTGTCTTGTACCTAGATAGGTACCTCCTTGATGCAGTGATTGTAGAAGCGGGGCCGCCAGCCCCAACGCCTGCAACGACTCCATGGGTCTGTGCTCATTGCATTGTTCATGTACGGAGTACGGAGACGACGACAAACAGCATGCGGCTGCCGGCTGCAACATCTGAACAACTTCGAACCACACGACACCAACGAAACGCAGCTAACTCAAGCCTTCAAATTAAAACCCCAGCCCGATCCCAGCCATGATGAACCTCGGACTCCCCCCGGGCACCCATCAACCCATCCTGCTCCCTCCACGAACGCCCTCAGAACTCCTACAAGACGTCCTCTCGCACAGCACACGCCAAATCACGGTAGTAGTAGGTTGGCCGAAGGAGCAGTTTCTCGCCGCGCTGATCCAGGAGGTGCGCCAGCAGCAGCAGAAGCAGCAGAAGCAGCCCATCGACAGCTCCAATGACCAGCACCCGCTCCTGCGCGCGTCTCTCATGCAAATCGCCGCAGCACGCCACATCACCATGGCGTTTGCCCCGACAGTGTGCCATCTCCGCGCGTACCTGGCCACATGGACAGCTTCATCCTTACCGACGCCTTCTCCGTTGTCGGCTCGCTCTGCGTGTGCTGATAAGCTCGTGCAGCCGCCTCTGCTAATTGTCTATGGGCTGCTGGACCTGCATCGGCATGGCGCCGAGTGGTCGGCTCAGGGGCTGAGCATCTCGGTGGCGATATTGGTGCAGGGTGCGTGGCGGAGCGGGTGTCGGGCTGTGCTGCTGGAGCCGCGGAGCAGGGAGGGAGACGAGGGCGAGGGCGAGCATCAGGGCGAGTTGTCCGAGATGCTGGCGGAGAGGCTTCCCGTGTTGTCGAGGACGGTGCTTAGGGAAGATGCTTCGTGGGCTGGGCCAGTGGTGCGGGTTACGAATGTGCTGGGGGAGTGGTTCAAGATGGGCGGTCCAGTGGGTTTCTATTAAGCTGTTCTATACCCTGTGTCTATGTGCATGTCTCTCTCGCTGTCCTCTGGTTTATATTCTTTTGAAGTTCGTTTCAATTTCATTACATTGAATTGCGCGCTGGCTCAAATACTAGATTTCATGACATATGCAACATGATCCTCTCTGTCCGTCCGTCCTTTCGCCCCTTAACGCCAAACCAAGAACCCTAGTCATCATTCAATTCGACCAATCCTAAACGCCCCTTTCCCCTAGCCATCACAGCTTGTCATCGCCAACTCGAGGCACTTCAGTGTTGGGTAAATCAAAATCATCACTGACTGAGCGACTGCTCCATTTCCGTCATGTACAACTTGATATGCGACTCCATCTTGAGATACTCGTCGTGCGCGGCGTGAATTTCGTTTTCAATGTTTTCCTTGAGATGCAGCATCTGAGGAGGCAGGCCATGTTAGAAGGGAGTGATACGGACGGTAGAAGTGGGAGCGAACACGGACCGAGAAGCACATAAAAGGATGAAAGAGGAAGAGAACGAGAGTGTCTTTTGTTTTGAAAAAGGGCAAGTGCGTAATTGTGAAAGTGCAAAGTGCAAAATGGAAATGAAAATGAAAAACTAGAAACAGAACGGGGGGGGGGCTTACCTTCTTCTCCGTCTGCTCTATCCTCACCCGCCGGATATTCATATCCTTGCCCTTCCTAGTATGCTCCTCCGTCTGCTGCCGATGCACCGCCTGCAGCTCCTGCATCTTCTCCTCGGCCTCCCGCGCCTTGGCCTGGCTCTGCTCGCGCAACTTCTCCGTTCGCTCCGCCCACTTGGCCAGTTGTCGCCGCAGCATCGTCTCGGCGCGCTCCACGTCCCTGGCGTTGTTGCCCCTCTCTGAGAGCGCATCCCTCTGCCGGGCATTACGCACGAGCTCTTCTTCCTCCTTGGCCAGCTCCTGGCGAATCTCATCGAGAATCTTGATGCATGCAGCCACGTCCGCGCAGACGACGGAAAAGGAGTCCGTCGACGTCTGTAGAGCGCGTGCTCGGCGGTCCAGCGCGTCAATGTGCGCCTTGTCGTTGTTGAGAATATCCCGCAGCTCGGCGAGGTTTTCTTGCAGGGCTGAGGGACTCTGAAGCATGTACGGTCGTAGCTTATTGCTTTCCTGCTTGAGCATCGCTTTCTCTTGCGTCTTCTGCCGGAGCATCATGGCCAAGTCGCCCTTGCGCTGCTTGGCGTCTTCGAGACGCGCAGCCACCTTTTCCTGGTGGCGTTTGAGCGCGAGGAGCTGGTTCTTGACCTCCTCGTTGCGCAAAGTCTTGTCACGGACTTCAGCTTCCATGGCCTTGCGGTTGTGTATCAAGTGTTGGAGGCGATCTTCGTTATTCTGCTTCTCCAAGTGGAGCGTCTCGATGCGCATCTTGATGGACTCGGATCGGTTGTAGTGCTCGTCAATGACGGTGGTGTGCGACTCGCGGAAGCGCACAAAATTGATGAGGTAGCTTAAGATTCTGGTCATCCTGCTGTGGGTGGGCTTGTACAGATCGTTGAATGAGAAGTCGAAAATGCCGCACTCGTAGAGAAGCCGCCGTAGCGATACGAAGAAGCCCATAAGGTTGCGCGTGTCCGGGGGGATTACGTCGGAGAAGTCACCACACACGTCTTCCGCGGCGGCGCGCATCGCGGGCTCGACCGTCTCGCGCGTCGAGTTGACGAGCACCTCGGCGAACCACTCAAGGATTTGCTGAATCTGCGCGGGATTTGGCTTCTGCAAATCTGCAACTGTCATGGGTATCCCAATGTCCGTGATGCAGCCCGCTATTTCGCTGTCAGTAAGGCGCATGATGGCGTCAGTTTCGTCCTCCTTTTTCCGTGAGCGCCCTTGCTGGTTTGTAGGTATGATGCTCATTCTCGGCTTGTACGCCATGATTGCGCGGATTGTACGTTCTCGTCTTGTTTCGGTCGATGGGTGTCTATGAGGATAATTCGAATACTCGTTCTTTTGGACGGATTGCTTTGTCGTGGTTTTGTGGCGTTGCGCGATGCGATGTGATGTGATGCCATGTGGGGTTGGCACATCGGCAGCTTGCTACCTACGTTGCTATGGAAACACGATTGCGCCACGTGATGCTTGCCAAGACAAGTTTCATGATCCGTCAATAGGTGACAACTCATGGCATGACGTTGACGAGAAAATCTTGAGCGTCAGGAGTATACTGAATTTGCTGTGATAGGTGAATGGACAGATGTGGCCAACTGTTGAAGGCACCACTCGTCTCTTTGCAAGGCAGCTAGACATTTGTCGCGATGAAACACGTCTTGAATACGGGCAAGCCACACGCACCACGGCGAACTTTCGTATCGGAATAAGAACCCGTGTTCAAAGATTTTATAGATACATGTCATGTTATAAAAATGCATGTCCCTGTCATCATCAAACTCTATGAGACGGAAGAGTCGTGAAGAGATCTCGTCGGAGTATCACAAGTACTCGAGGAGCCGTGTAGTGTTCCGCTGACAATTGAAAAGGTCTGCAACTAGTCATACAGTAAAAAGCGCCCATCTGCTATTCCACTCGCACAGAACCGCCAACTCCAAGCTCCCAAGCCTGAAAGATTAGAAAGCCACATGAGAAGCCTCACCGGCGATGACGGTTATAGTAACGGTAAGTGTCGCGAGGGTGGGCCCACGTTTGCGAAAGCTGCCTCAGCGTCTTGAGAACCTGATCCCTTCCTATTCCCCCCATGGAACGCACCATAAGGCCATTTCTGAACACGAGAAAGGTCGGCACGGTGTGTATTTGGAGAGGTTCCCTGAGTGAAGATAATTCGTCGTAATCAAATTTGAGGAAGTGGACGCTTTTCTTGAAAGCTTCGACCTCAGAGAATCTGCCGATGAATGAAGTTGCATATGTTAGTAATGAGATGGGTGGACAGACGCTAAAGAAATGGAGGGTCGCCGCTTTATCCAGATGACCTTGAACCGGGTGGCTGCTTGGCCCGACGAAGTGGGCAGGTCGATTGGAAGGGAGATTAATAATAACAACAAAAGAAAGAACACAAAGAAAACAATGAAAGAAGCAGAGTCAAGATGTGGAACAATATGTAAGTGTGATATGATTTGGGGGAAAACTTAAAAGGGGCAGATGACGTAGGAATGGGAAGACTCTCATCGGTACATATTTTGTCAAGCAAGAGATTCATGACACAAGGCCAAGGAAGAAGACGAACGAGCAGAAGGCAAGCAGGTGGAAGATGAAGAAGAGAAATAACGGCAATGGGAAGAAATGATACCACGTTGCAGCCTTACAACAAGCCAGCAAAAACAGGGCATGAAAAAAAAGCGAGCGCCAACGAAGAAACGCAACAAGAGCAAGAGAAGGCCCAGGAATAGAAAAGAAAACGCAAACTCATCCATACTGTTCAACAACCTCCTCCAACCCCACACACAGAGGCGACCACTTTGCATAACACCCCACGAGCATCGTCTTATGTTGCTCCGCAGCCTTTTGAAGAGCCGTGATACTGCAGACAGGAAACCGAGGGTTCAAGTCCTCTGAAGTTAGCGTACATGTACAAGTATTGCCTAGAGATACTTTACGGAAAACGAGGAATCAATGGAGCACCGTCACGGTCACGGACACCAGCCACTCTGCCCACATATTGTACGCCGCGTACGCGGAATCTCTGATCCTTTTCTTCTTCAGCTTGTTCTCCGTTGATAGAGTAGGTCCTACTGTAGCCATTGACTCATGGACCATCCTCGCCGTCACAAGCACGAAGGTACGAAACAAATGAAACAAATGAAACAAAAAACACTCTGAACATCCCCCGGAGAGATTGTGATCAAAACTAATACAAAATTAAACAGAAGAAGCAACACGTATTTCAAAGACAGGACCTCAGTACAGTGCAGTAGCAGATGAGATGCAGATGCAACACAAGAAGAGGTATGTGGCTATCCGGAATGTTTTCAATAGTAGCCACCCCATCTACATGGCAAGCATCCCCATCTGACGAATTTATCCAGCAGATTTTCTCAAAGAGTAGACATAAATAAAGAAGAGAAACACACCTCCTGAAATTCTGCACCACGCGCCTCTGCGACGAGGCATGAAAGGCCCTCTTCGAGAAGAGCGGTTCCCGCAGCATTGCTGAGCAGCCACTGGGGCGTACCGCCGGCGCGAGGCCCGCAATCGTGCGGGAGAAGAGCGCGTCCGAGTACATGCTCTGACTTCCTCAAGAGGACTTATGTTCGAAGGTAAGCAGACTGGTTGATCTGAGATCGTGATGGCTATGCATGCAATTACTGGTGATGTGGAAGAAGACTGAAGTTGGAAGTTGACGACTTCAGCGCGGAAGGAGGCTGTGATTGGCTGGGATGTTGGTGTGCTGTGGTGTGGAGATGTGGGGTCGAACCAGAAGGTAGAACAGTGCAACCATCATGAGGATGTCATGGGGCATATTAGTAAGCTGAACAGCGGCTGACAGGGCGCGGGTGTCAGCCGGATAAAACATC
>SRPQ01000556.1:0-15960 GCA_018360075.1 Claviceps cyperi
TTTTTTTGCGTTCTGTGTGTTTTTCTTCCATGAAACGGTGTGCTTTGGTTGGACAGTGGTCGCGCCGACTGGAATAAAATAATTCCGTCTGATGAGCAAAAGTGGGGAAAGGGAGAAGACCAGGAATAAGCGGGATTGGGAAGGAGAGAGAGGTCAGAGAGGTTGTGAAGCCTTGAGAGGAAGGCACCGTTGACCGTGTACTTGGCCATCACGGTTCCTTCAATGGGCAGGGACGGCGTAAGAATGGCGTATAATTGCGCACGAATGGCAGGCACGAAGGACAGGCACACAGCGCTCAGAGTTCAAGAGTTCAAGACACGATTTGCATCTGACTGGTGGCGCACGTGGAATGCCGATCAGGTGGCACGTCATTGGCCACTAGTTAAGATGGCAACTTTATTTGACTGCAACGTACGACATAAGGCTCTGGCATCACGACACCTCAATGGACAATCATCAAGACATGGACCATCGAGCCATCTCATCTGATGCAATGCGAGGGCAAAGCTGGAACATGTTGGGTTCTGGACTTCTGAATGGAAACAGGGTGGATAGCGGGGGCGGCCGCAGCCGGGGAACTACCTCCATCGAGGCGATGCACACAGGTGACACGGGGAATTGGTCACGGCCACGGCCCACGATTGGCTACCGTGGCATTATTATTGCCAGCACCAGCAGGATCTGCCGCCTACGAGACCATGAATATCGCATCATGGATGTCGCATCATGGATGTATAATGTACATACATAATACTGTAATGCAGTCCGATCATGCATTGACGATGCTGCGGTGGTAATTGATAATTGATGCCCTGCGTTGCATGCCAAGGTCCATACGCTCGAGATATGGTACCGGTAATGAGGACTGGGAGATTTTGGCGTCTGGATATTCAACATTGTCCAGTTGTCGACAGTTCGTTTAACGCGGTGCGTGCCGTCGTTGGGGTTGGGCAAATCCGAGTCATTTCCGGTTCACAATTCGCAGTTTGGCGCATCTTTGTGCACAGTGCAGAGCGCATGATCGGAAACGGACTGCGTTGTCCGCATGTAGCTGGCTTTTCTCTGCCCTCTTCAGAGTCAATTCTCAACAGGTGGATTTCTCGTGTCTTCTGTGGCCATCGGTGGATCTGGTCTGAAATCGTGATGGAGGATGGATCGCATCATGGGTCACATCATTCAATGGCTATTTCTCGGCGGCCGCGCTGTAACTCGGAGCACGTTGGGGCTGCAGCACCGCTGAATGGCACCCAAAGGCTCCTGATGAAGGCACCTGAACGGTACCAGGAGCAGGCCCCGGCTGAGGGGGGTTCGCTTCACAACTTCACAACCAAAGGCCGCTTGGGGGAGAGAGGAGGTGGCAGCTCCCTCGCGTTCAATGGCTTAGTTATGCCGGGCCGCGGCATACAGCATGGACCATGAGAAAGGAATGTTGCAGTCACTTGACTCTTGAGCACTCGACCGACCGGCCTGGAACGAACACCCCAGAATCAAACCGGTGGACATGTATGAGCTGATTTGATGGATCCCGCCCAGCATCGCTCCACTCCCAAGCCCACGGTGCAAATGGGCTTGCAAACTTGCAAAGTAAATTGTATTAGGTACGTATGTATGTACTCCGTATTGAGAGCGAAGAGCTTGTTGCTGGTGGAGACAAGGCTGGAGTTATGTAACCGCTCGTGGAACAGGGGAAGGATTGGGTGGCGCTAAGAAAAGAGGACGAAAGAAGGACGAAACAGGAAAGAAGAAGGAGAAAAAAAATCAAAAATCGAAGCCAAGCCATGGGGCCAGCAGGTACCTGGTCTTCCGCCGCAAGCCGCTCGGCATTCGTGACTTTTGACTCTTGACGTTTGGCCCGTATATAAGTTGACGATGCCGCCGGAGGACGTACCGGTCTATAGTGCTCTCGGATCGGTCTTGAGTTATTGATTCTTCACGTTGACATCCACCTATATCTACTCGGCACCCGTCTTTTCCACTTGCAAGCTACTCGACATGGACTGCATTCTTTCGTGACATCTTCACACCCGCCGCTCACCCGCTCTCAAGAGTATCAACCATACCAATTCGTCCCACACTTCATCTACCATTGGACAACGAGAGGTCCCGTGCAAAAGGCGTCGCAAAATCACAACGCAGAGCTTTCGCCTACATAGCCGCTAGACAAACAGCGCCGTCAAATCACCCACACTCGTTCAACGGTTTTGACACACGCCAACGCTAAGCTCAGCTGACAACATCGCGAACATCGAGCAAGAAATATCGAACATCGAACTCTCCCCTAGCAAGCCGCTTTTCAGCCGTTCCTTGAGGGCTCGCCGACCGAAACCGTTGCGGGCATGCTCCTCGTGGCCTAGGAAGGGGTCTGCGCTCTTTCTGTCTGAACGAGGACCGTGATTCATACAAGCCTTGGCAGCTGTGTCGCCCTGGACGTTGAACGATCAAACACCCCAAGTTGACGACAAAGGAAAACACGAGGGCACCAAGTCGAATTTGCCATACGATTCAGTGACATTGAAGACAACCCCGCCGCCCCGCCGCCCCCCTTTCCCAAACCAGCGAACAGATATCACTGGCTACCATCGGTTCACACAACTGCGCTGCGCATCTTACGCAGTTAAACGCAGAACACCGTCGCAAAAGTCTCGATAGAATCCGTCAAAATGCCCCACCTCGTCTCCAGCTTCCTCCGCTCCTCGTCAGGCAACATCTCGCAGATAAAGAAAGCGGCCGTTTCGCGATCTTCTCGCACCAGTTCGCGCAACAATTCGGTCAGCGCGAGTCCCTACGCCTCCGATTCCGAGGACCATGCCCACCACGTTTCCGTCAAAATGCCCGAGCTGGGGGATGCCCTCAAGAAGCACCGTCTGTCACTCCCTTTTGGCCGCTCCAGGCACGACGCTCACGGCCATGGACACAGCCACAACCATGCGCACAATCAACACACCGGACACCATTCGTCGTCTCGCGCACCGGCCTCCATGGAATGGAGCATCGAGAGCCCTCCCGTTGTGCTATATGGAACGCCCGAGGAGAGTTCCGGCGCGCTCATCTCGGGCCTATTGTACGTCGACGTGCACGACGAGGTACTCGAGCTTGATAGCTTCGTCGCCACGCTGACGATGCATACCAAGTACAAGAAGCCTTTCCAGGGACACTGCGCCGAGTGTCAAAACAAGATCACGGAGCTCCGAGCGTGGCAGTTTCTCGCGCAACCCACGTCACTGCGCCGCGGAAATCACCAGTTCCCCTTTTCAACTCTCCTCGCCGGTAACCTACCCGCCTCCACCAACACGCCCGTCGTCTCCATCTCATACCACTTCAAGGCCCAAGCCATGACAGTATCTCCCTCAGCATCCGCCTCGAACCTCTCATCAACCGCCTCCGTGCCTCTCAAATTCGAACGCACCCTCCACATCAAGCGATCCCTTCCCGAGCCGCTCTACCCTCATCATTCCGTTCGCATCTTCCCCCCAACCAACATCAAAGCCAGCGCGCACTACAACTCCGTCATCCACCCGACCAGCAGCAACACCGTCACCCTCAAACTCGACGGCCTCATGACGCACAATGAAAAAGTCCACACCGTCGATCTCTGGAAACTCCGCAAAGTCTCCTGGAAACTCGAAGAAACCATCAAAACCCTCGCGCCCGCCTGCGATAAACACTCTCCCTCCACCGCCGCCTCCGCAACCACTCCAACAGACGACGAACCCCCCTCGAATGTCACCCCCAAACAGGCCGTCTCCCGCACCGAAACCCGCATCCTCGGCGAAAAACAAATCCACGAAGGTTGGAAATCAGACTTTTCTGGCAACGACGGCATCGTCGACTTCGAATTCGACTACAAAATGACTCAATTCAAAACCCAGCCCAAGGATATCCCCTGTTTTGCCTGTGATGTACACACCCCCGACAGCACCACCCATGTCTCCCACGCGCTGCAATTGGAACTCATCGTGTCCAAGGAGTTTGCGCCAGAGGGGAAACCACATCTTGCGTCGCAGACGGGGACGGGGAGAATTCTGAGGATGCATTTTGCGGTGCATATGACGGAGTATCCTGGCTTGGGGGTAAGTTGGGATAATGAGGCGCCGCCGGTGTATCAAGATGTTCCGCCTAGTCCGCCGGGGTATCCCATGGGAGAGGAGAGGGTGAGGGATGGGGAGGGGAAGGGGGAGAGGGAGCCGCCGATTGAGTATGCTTGTTTGGAGGCGTTGGAGGCGCAGAGGCAGGGGAGTGGGAGTGAACCCGGGTCGAGGAGGCCGAGCGCGTCCGCGTGGAGGGTCATTCCATGACGGACCTTTTACCTTTCTGGTTAAAATGTCCTCTCTTTTTGTATGAGGGGGACGCTTTCTCATGTTGTTTGATGAGCGGGGTGGTGATGAAATTCCACAGCGTGCATTTCGCCCTCCTGTTTTGACATGTCATTTTTGTATTCACTGTTTGGGGGCTTTGAAATCTCGATCTGATTGGCATGCTCTTTTTCTGATTTACATCTACTCTCATCTCAACATCTTTTTTCATCTTTGAGCAGGGGCTCATTCATGTATTCGTTTGTGTTTTGGCAAATTTCTTATATACCTTCCTTGTGTGTTAGCGTTCGATCACTTTTCTGGTTTTGTTTTTTCCGTCTGCTTTTCTAGTCTTGCGGCTTTCTACAGCATTTTATACCCTTGCGAGGTCCTGAAAAGGAAAAGGGGAGGAAGGGCCAGTATATAGCATACTGTGGCGGCACAGGACACACGGTCACGGATATAGACAGGCTACAAGCGATTTGATGGCTTGTGGGCTTGTCGGGCGGTGGAGAGTGATGGTATAGCAGAGTCATGGTTGGACAGCTCGAAGAGAGACTCAGGGCACGAAGAGACGAGTAGTAGGATAACTAACTACCTAGTGGCAGTATGATAATAATACCTTCGAACAATGACGGTGTTGCACAGGGCAGGGAATCGATGCAAGTGACAATGATCTGTGACAGAAGAATCATGGTCGCGTGTGGGATACAGAATCATAACTACAGTATACCGATCCAGTGAACAGCATCACAGGAACAAAGTACAGTAGAACGAACATACCTGTTCTGTTTGATGCATGTAGACAAAGTGACATCTGAGTCATGGATATTAAAGTGACAAGTTGAGAAGTCAACGTAGAAACATATGCCCATCAGTGAGTGATGTACCCAGTCATAACTAGAGACGGTCTACTCCGTAATAAACAACGCAAACTTGAAACGATTGAGTACATCGAATTCTACAAGTATAGTACAAGTATAGTGCAAGCATCGACAACCCGATAGAGTGACGATCTACAGACCATGGAGTCACAACATACACACACATACATACCTATCCAAACACCCACGTGGCCAAAAAGGGCCGCCACTCCGCAAATTCGGCAACCCGCGACCGATCACCCACCATCTGCTGGCCGAGTCTCCAAGATCAAGTCTTCACAAGTACGCTGCCGTCCAACTAGCTCGATCTCACATGTGACATGCATTCATCACTGCCGGACACCTCCACATATCTCGCCACAAAGACCACGTTCCGCGCTACCGGAACCCGGCTGGACTCTGGAGATGACATCAGATGATCCAGTAACTCACATCTACACCCACGCTTATGGAGTGTCAAGCTGTGTGTAGGTATAGGTAGGTAGGTGGTATAGACGTCATACGTCATACGCTTCACGCCACTTGCTTCAGAAGGGCGTCCCTGCGCCGCCAAAACCTTGAACCGATACGGAGGCGCCATTGTCGAAAGCGTTGCGTGCCTCGCTGAACGGGAACACTTATCAGTGAGTCACCCTGATAAATCCACGTGAAGTGATGGATTTACGAGATCAATGCTGGGAATGGTATGAAGAACCTAAGGAGAGCGTGGTACATACAGTGGCCCCATACATAAACGCAAAACTTTCTCAGCTTTTCGTCGCGACCCGTCAATGGACCTTCATCACCACGCCTTTTGAGCTTTGAAGCCATTGAGTAAAAGTACAGCGTCTCGCACGGAAAATTCCATCTGGTGAGCACATCATCAGGCGCATTAGCCGCGCACATTGTGATTAGAGAGGAATCCTCATGTCCCGGCTTCCTCGTCCACGGGATCAGAAAACGCTTCACTCACGAAACATCGGCATGATATGCGACGACGTCTTCAAACATAGATCGATCAGCTACCTTCCATTACAATCATAACAGTGAACTGAAAGAGACGTTTGCGCCTCATGATTCGACGAGCATCATTAGAAGGCAGTGAGGCACCGACGACCGTAAGAAAACTGACGTTCTGAGATGAGCATACCCAAAAATGTCTCCCATCTGCTGTTGGAAATCGTGATATGCTGCTTGCGGGATTTTACGGCGGTTCATGCACATGAATGCTCTATTGAGGACGGCGCTGGCGGCTGGACAGACCCAGATGCACTTGGCGTGAGAGTGGGAGGTCCTAGGTCAAAATCGTATACTCTACTTGAACTACGATAACTTGGTCCTCGAACTATAGATTCGGCTCAATCCATGCTCAAAGACAATTGATGTCGAATAGTTATAAAAAAGTGAAAAAAACGACGCCCGTCATAGTTGCATGTATGATGTATCGACGCGATATTTACTACGGTAATCGGGGCCCTTTCATCGTCCTCCCAGAAAGCCCAGCTGGAAGAGAGGATGCATGCCTTGTGACAGTGCCATGCACCATTGATCGTGATAAAAATGAGAAATATCTTTCGAATATGATCAATTATGAATACACACACAATCTTCATGAACTGTAGCGAGTTCGTAATCGCCCGTTCGGATTGGCTTCAATCAATAAGCACTTTTCTGCGGGCTTTCCGGGTTCCCAACTTCCCAAGTTTCTCTGGCCCCTGGTGATTGGCAGTCGGCAGCGATACCTGTACGGCTTTGACAAATGGTAGTCTATCCTCTCTCCAAGAGATGCCGGAGAAATATGTCAACCTTTACGGGGCGGAGCCGGAGCCGGACCCGAATTCGGACTCGACACGTTCGTGTGATTTCTGGCGCTTCTCTTCTATCTGCCGTAGTTTTTCCTCTATTTGCCGTATTCTTTCATCTTGCTGGTTCTTTTTCTCGAGCTCCCTCATGAGTCATCGCACCCTCCAGGCCTGATTGTCGCCCGTTTGGTTCCGAATAGGCTCTTCCACTTCCGAAATCTGTTGACCCTCTGTGCAGTGTGTTGAACCTCCTCGGAAGCTCGGCAGGCGCACTAGGTGCGGAAAGAATCGGGAGGAAAATGATTTGACGACGACCCAGCTTGGAAGAGAGCACGAAATCGGTACCAATCATGGGGCTTCTATGTTCTCTCAACGTGTGCTGCTGCAAATTGCAATGGAGCGACAGTATCGCGCCGCGCACCGTAATTTATCTGGGGAGTCAACTGATTCATCCGTATTGTTTCGTTTCGACATGACTGTGACTTGTTGATCGCCCGCAAATTATATCTCCCAAGTCTTTACTCCTCTTCGCTCAAACCGAGCGAGAACTCATACGTATGCATGAACACTCTCACTTTCAGAACTCCGTCTTGGCTCCTGACAAGCTGGGAAACAAAACTTGAACCACCGTAGGCCTCGACATGTTTTCAGAGAAAGAAGAAAGCTAGAAAATCAAGTAGTAAAGGAAAAGATCAACAGATATTGGAAGGGGAACGGCCGGTTCGGAACCAGCCAGGTAATGATCGGAAATTTGAGGCGCTCCTCAGCCTCGCGGTTCGTCGATCGGCGGTGCCAAGGAATCGATCAACGAAAAGGTCGCGAAAACGGAGGGGAAACGCCGTAGCCTCTGACATGTCTTCCAAGAGAGAAACAATCAAGGAAAGAAAAAATATGGAAAGAGTCTCGAGTTTGAGCGATTCCATTGCAGTGTCGAGCTCGGAGCGCCTCAATCGTCCGATTACTGTCTGGCTGGTTCCGAACAGGCCGTCCCTCGTTCTCCGGCACTGCTGAGGTCGCAGGCAAAGTTAGGTAGGCACCTATGTAATAGATGGAAACCGGAACTGTTGGACTCTACTCTCTAGCTCTCTTGCGATAGCGCCATGCAATCTCGCATGCATTTGTATTTGAGCGCTCGTCCAATTTTCTTGGCTTCCTTTACCCAAGGAGTTGACCCGAACCTTGTGTATATACACTTCTCGTCTTCTTGCTCTTGGAATAGCTCTTCACTGAATTCAGTCACCACCTTTTGGCCTTCTTGGTGTTAGAATCTGGCAACGAAAGGCTGCGTCACCATCACGTGACCTCTGGCTATTCGGGTACATGCATACTCTAGGCACATACCCGATGCGGAGTACATATACCTCTCAAGTACCATAACAGATGTATGATGAATAATTACGGCATATAAGGCTATCTCTATGTGACGGTCACCCGTAACCGCTCTGTCCGCACACTGTACCTATATATGTATATATACCACCCCCATATTGCTATTCACACCACCTTCCCCAGTTTCGACCCATTAGTCTTTGCTTTGCCGCACACCCAGCTGCCAGCCATCATATTTTCGTTCGCGCTCTTTACATCACATTGAGAACCCCAAAAAATAAATGCAAACAGAAACGGGATGAACAAAATCACTCCACAAGAGTACAAGAAAATGTCCTATTTGCACAAGAAGAAAAACGGAACAAAAGATATCCAAAAAGCAAAAGCGACGCATTACTTCTGCTACAGTCTACAGTCTACAGACTTCAGGGGTACATTGGGAGGTAGGGATGAGGCGGAAGCGGGGCGGTTATCCACGTGGATGTGGTATCACTGATATCTCGTCACACCAATGCAAGGAGACAAAGGCGCGATGGAAGGGGCCGACAACTTACATGTGGGGCGGGCGCTCGGAAAGCGGCAGAAATGCCAGATCTGCAACCTTCCCCCATGTCCATCTCCATGTTGCCCGTTAACCCTATGGTCCACACGCCTCGGCCCTCAGAGTCCAGACTGTGTGAGAGGACACCTCATTGGGCTGACAATGGCACCTGGATATGTACCTACTTGTCGGAATCGCTGACCAAGGCATCAGTGTCACATGATCGGATGCACCAATGTGGTACGTGCGTGATGTACTCACGCACGCTCATTGGCTGCAGCCGTCGCAGTATTGTAGGATAAAGGGCTTCTCCCCTTTATCCCCTTCTTGCCTCACTTCCTAGCTTAGAGATGATGAACAAGAACAGACACGACGAGAATTTACTTTGGTTGCGCCGGCATGCATTGATCTTTATTTGCTTACCCTTTTTATCCCAACAGTGCTGCTGCGACTGGTGAAACCCCCCTTGCAATTCCCATCCCAGTCAGACACATTAATTCAATCATGTCCAATCTCTTTTGTACAGTGCAACACCGATGCGCGAGGTCGGAGGCACAAGCCAGTGGCCACTGTTCATGACAGGGAGGGGGAGGGGGAGGGGGGCCGAAGTACTAAGTAGAGACATGCGTTAAAGCACAAAGAAACTCCTGCCGGGATGAAACCCGATGCGCATTGAGAAGAAATTGGGGGCGGGAAGCAGATGGAGACGAGACTCGGGAGTTCCATTATCCATTAGGTATCTATCTAGGTAGCTGTGCCATCGGCGCCAGATACCACGGGGCCATACATCTGAGAGAAGATGGCCATAAGCGATCCCAAGCGAGAGAAGAAAGAATCGACATCAGAGATGCAACGGTAAGAAATCCTCCCTTGGGTCTAGTGCAGCTCGGTATCTGGTAGTGATAAGGGGTAGATAGGTATGGTCCTGTTACGGGAGTTGGGAGTTGGCCGATGCTGACTCGGAGAAGACAAGGAAGGGTCCCGCTACGTTATGTCCCTCAAGCCGTGAGTAAAAGGGTCAGAGGGAAGGCGACGAGAATCCGGAGCAAGTCGCGGAGATTTAGACTGTCGCATGATGTATCCCTCTTTCAGGCCGAATCTTCCTTGGCCGATGACCTCTCCTACATATGTACCTATGTACCTACATAGCCTATGTCACGTAAATCCGTGCTGAGGGACGTCTCTCGGAGAGCCAGAACACTAGGCATATTACCTGCTACAGTGATTTCTCACACCAGGTTGAGAAATCGAGACAGACAATGTTTGTGTAATTGATTTGACTTAGAGTGACTGCCCCTATGTCCACCCGGGCCGATATATCATATTCTCTCACGTCACTTCAAGACTTGCCAAGCGGAGATAGATGATAGAAAACCCGCAGAAGTTGCATCAGTGTGCATACGACATAGCAGCCCCAGCTTCACGAATCACTGACGACTACTCGGAATTCCAACCCCCAAAATGATTCTGGCAGAACGTAAAGCTCTTCTCAAAAGCGACGCATCATTCCTTGCATATAGCTTGCAAGTTTAAACTGGTGCCTCGTATTGAGTTTCTGATAATTTAATCGCTCTCAATCTGAATGAGACAGTTCCGTTCAGTTGTTTTCCACTGAGCCGAATGTTTTGGAACTTGGAAATTGGTACTGCGACAAATGTCAGGTCGTTGCCGCCGCTGTTAATGAACCTCACAAGCCCGGGAAACACGGAAATGAGCCAGAGACCTAGAGTTCAGAAACAAATCGCCACAACTTACCAAGTTGATGGTCAGCTCTGACTCCGACTGAGCTTTTTGATCACCAAGGTTGAAGGAGCTTAGATAAGTTGTAGTCGCGGCGAGTAATCCGTGGCAAATGCAATCACCGACCCTTTCACTAGCCGGGTAATGATGAACAGCTCAAGGCCTCATGTCATGTGTACTTCTTGGCGTGCACACTGCACACGCATGTGTACATGGTACATATGTACTCGTACAGCACAAGCACAAGAAACGCTAGCGAAGTTCGAATGGCCTTCCGCCAGGTAGCAGTGCAGTGTCCCTTTTTTTTGGTTTCAGTTTTCCTTTCGTCATCTAAGACATACCTTAGACAGAGTCGACTTCCTTCTCATCGAAATTGACTTGCCGCCGGTGTCAAAGGGTAGGTACTCAGACGCATGATCCTTGACATATCCACTTGGAGGATACGCGGCAACCGGCCGCGGCGGCGGCAATAAGCAACCTCTCTCCACGATAGTACATAAACGATGCTGCCTCATTGCTACTGAGCCAGTGCGGAGTGAGTTTGCTTTGTTGCCGTCTCAGTCTCGTGGAGTAACGTACACGCTCATGTACGGAGTAGACGGTACATGTAGGGAGTAGAACATCAACGTCGTATGGTGCAACGTGGAGTGAGTTCCGGGAATTGCTCTCTTGTAAGTTGTAATCTTGTTTGCTTTGACTGAGCCGTTGAGCGCCGAGTGGTGAGTTCGGCTATTAATCCCCAGCCCGGCCGCCCGGGTCGTATCCATGAAACGTTTCTGGTCGACCGTCGGAATCCGGATGTGCCGCAGGCGGATGCCGATGGGGCTTGAGCCCGAGGCCTGATCTGTCGAGGTCATTGATAATGGGCACTTACATACGATTCTCATGTAACGGAGCATCTACTCTACACGTAACACACGTTACTTTCTTGTCTTCTCTCATGGAGTCACGGACATGTTTATCATGCTTTGAGTGATGACTTCATACAAGATCTTGGACTTTCTGTCCAAGACTCGGGTCGGCAGCAATACTTGGCCCGTGAAAATCACCGCGGGACTCCTCCATAAAGTAGATCGCTGTCCGACTCGATCGAAGTTGGGCACCGGTACAATCGTCGCTATCCCGTCGTAATATCACTCGCGCTCACGCTCACTGAGACAAAGGGTCAACGTGAGTACATGTACATATGTACTCCCGGACCTAGATCTCGCGAGCCCTGGAATGGGCATGTATGTGCCTAGTATGATAATACTTGGTATTATAGTCAGGGAACCATGCAGCCTATTATTTGGAATTGTAAGACCGCACGACTTACTCCTTGCCGTTTTGCTTGTGGCGATTGAGTGCACTGTCACGACTCATCGGTCGTAAGTGAAGAGGACTGCGATTTGAGGAAACATGGTCTACAGCCTGCAGGGAGATTTTTCTTCTCAAAAAGAATCGGCTTCGCAACTCGTCGCGCAGATACGTATTCCGTCAGGCACAGAGGCATGAGTCGCACCGACTCATACGTTATAGAGTACAACCGAAGTTGTCATGGAACTTTTGAAGTCCCCAGTGGATCTGTAGTTTGACGACAAGTGGATTCAAGTCGTACATTAGGTAGATTAGGTAAGTACCCCGTAAGCCACCAGAAATACGCAAGAGCGGTTTCACGACGAAGAAATGTCGGCGCCGGGCGGGAGAGCTTGCGAAAACCAACTTAGTCGTATGTTGAATGGCGGCACACAGCCTCCGAGGCTTCGTTGGGCCGTTGACACAGCTCTAAGCGCTCAGTAACATCACCACCCCGCCTATAATGACGAACATGGGTACCTACATAATGCCGAACAGAGCCAAGCTCAGCCAACATCTTGGTGTCGTGAGTCGTGACCCACCTTGTAAATGGTAGCCTTAGGTGTTGTTGGCTGTGCGAATATGCAAGCGCAATTCTCATCAGCACTCGCCTGACGGCAAGACGGATGCCGGATCCGGCGGCACAATTGTATAGAATACGTAGTACTTTTTCGTCAGTTAAGACTGCATGTCCAAAGTAGTTCTGGGCTGTTCCATGGCAAACTGCTCAGAGAGGACGTGCCGTATTGATATTCAGCAGCCAGACAATTGTATGTGTAGCGCCCGTACGCGGCGTGCACTTCATGTTACCTGCTGTCGTGAGTGAACTACAGCTGATTTCGGTCAACGGAATCGCCGCGTCATTTGTCGTGATCTACCGATTCGTTTACAAATCACCTATTCGTAGCTTGACGATGCCTCAAAGTCGAAGATTTGTTTGTTGACTGGGATTTGTCCCAGGCATTGTGTCCCACAGATAAGAACTGGCATCGGCTCGGTCATCCGTTGAGCCAACACGTAACTCTGGGTCGCAGAGTCTCGATAAAGGTATGTACACACGAACCTGGTTGCTCCTTCCTCCCACTATCTTTAGCGCCAACCTTGTCAGCTGCAATTCTGCCCCCGCTCCCCGCCAATGAGCAGTGAGCACAGCTCAAATATTTCGGGATGTCGCAGAGGCGAGGCTCCAGACGCTACCCTACTCCGAAGGAATGAATGCACGGAGTAGTTATGTATTACTTCTAGGGGAGGACTGGCTTGTATTTAGTGGAACCATTACCCGGGGATTAGCCCCGCACACCCTAGTATGCCCAAAACTGGGACGCAGTGGTGTTGAATACACAACAACAACAACAACAGGAGTAGTACCAGCTCGTCGTTCGGGAACTCTCTCATCTCACGCAACGATCTATCAGGTTGAGCAGCACACGTTACCACGACAAATCATGACAAACGAAATCTGAGCTATGTTAGGTATCTTAGGTACCTAGGTACCTAGGTATGGCACACACGCCGCAGTGCGCACTGCGGTTTGACCATCGTTGGGTCGTACTATGGTCAGTCGAAAGTATGCGGGCATGAGATGCGGGCATGATGCAACTTGTGATACGCCCATGATCGCAGAATACAGTACGTACCAGGGTGCAGTTTTCGAGGGCCGGCGCTTCTTGATATGATACTTGGCGGACTGACCCAGGCTTCTCCAGCAACCAAAGAACCAATCGTGACGCCTCGCACGGACTCATGACCTGCAGGGTGCAGCAACATTATCACGATTCACAACATGCAGATTGAGCGAGCGGACAAGCCGTCTTTGGCCGGCAGGCTTCATTTGGCTTTCCCCGGCGACGCTCACGCCACTCAAAACACGTCAATTCTGCCGGGTTTTTACGGAGTGCAGAGTATCCCAACTCCAAGTTGTGGTCAGTGCCCCGAGGGCCCTGGTCGAGCGGCACGCTTTCCAACCACGGTCATGTCTGCATCTGAGGAGATCTCAGTTGGTCCGTATTCGTAGATTTGAGCTGGGGTCATTTCAACACCGGTCATTTCATTGGCAACGGCGCTTGATTTCACGTTGAGCTTGGCCACATCCACAAAAAACGAGGCTGGGAATACAACTTTCCCAGAATGTCCGAGAAACCACTCCAAAAAGAGCTACATAGTACAATGAGACGGCTTTTGAATGACAGCTCGGCCACTTCCAACGCCCGCACCCTCTGGTTTCTCTCAACTCGGCCTCACGCCGCACGGGCCTACGTTTCAACAAGACACTATTTCAGCCTACTGGCCGTTTTGAGCAGACGGCGAAGTCGATCAAGGACAAAACTACATAGAGGCAAACCAGGGCCTCTTAGAGCTAAATCGGGCAAAACAGACGCTCAGTTCTCTGAATGTCATGTCATCTCCGTGCATAGGTGTATCCCACGCCCCTTATCCTGCTCCGTCTAATTTGGGTGCAGATTGTTGTCACTCGCGTCTTATCATTTCAACCAATTCTCAACTATTTTGAGTCTCTACAGGCCGCTACTTTCAAGCTAATGTAGGTATAACTCGCGTCGCATCAGCTAAACAATTTCGACAGACCGCTCTCATCAAGCTGACGTAGGTATGTTGTTTATCCGTCCAAGAGATCTGTCGCCACTGACTGCTCCCGATGGACTCGAGCCACTCCGTCTCAATCTTCCTTCCATCACACTGGGATTTAGTTGATGGCCTTTGGCTTCCCGAAAGGGAATGTGCGCGCTATCGAGGTGGTCATCTGTTTCATAGTTTCATACGTGTCGATGGTTTGTAGACTATCCTGATGCCTTGACACAGGACGGTGGAGGCTGGCACAACTATGTATGGCTTTCACGCCGCGATTGACGTATAAGACCAATCAACATAAAATGCGGTGAACAGGAGGGTTGTTTGACTTTGAAACATTCGACGCTGGAAAACCATATGAAGCAGTGAGCACATCGGATAAGCTGAGTGATGTTACTAACTTACTATTCAGCGGTGTCTCTCACAAGGCAGCAGCAGCCTGCAGTGTGCACCTACGCAGTACCCACCACGAGTTACCCAGTTCGGCGAATTGCTTTGTCTAGATATGTGTTTGAAAGCCACCAAGCCTTTGGCACAATGTCTCGCGAGTCGCGATATGGTGACGAGAGGGAAGCTTTTCACCCAGTCAGAGTCACCTTCAGATTATTCATAGCCACCCAAACGTTACAGCCTTATCACTGTCTGGGTCCCCACTGCCCATAGTAAAACTGAGCCTGGAAGCTGGCAATGCTGCATGAATGACCTGTTCATGGCACTCTGGCGTTGCTAGCTGGAAAATGTAATGTGGATTGGTGAAGACTCAAGAGAGCAAAAAAAACCGTAAGAGTGAGGGCCATCGTGTTGTTGAAGGGCAAGCTGAGACTGCTGAGGTTCCACAGGGAGCACGACGCTGGATCTCCAACTTCACGTCGGTCAACTGGTGGTTAGTATTGAAGACAGGCAAGGGTCAGGATTCAGGACTCAGGACCTCTCACCGGCGAGCGGCCTCGCCTTCGAATACTCACATAGATGATACATGATACAGAGTACAGTCCGTAAAAAGCGCATGCAAGGGCGAAGCACGTGCATTGCATGTGCATTGCGTGTCGCCCCATGAATCGAGTCGACCTGTTGCTGTACAGTGTAGCCTGTTTCATACCGACTGCAGACAACACTGCAGTCCGTCAGGCTGCGCGGTTGGAAGCGTAGGTATTATGTATATAAACGAGCCAGCCACATTTTAAACTACCAATCCTTTTTCCAGATTATCAGAGTATTCACATTCTACCTTTGAGGATCAGATACGTACCAATACTCCAGCTTCAGTTTCCGACTGCGTCATTTCGACTTATCCTAAACCTTTTGCGGACCATTGAAGCCGAAGCCGTGACAAGATGGCGCTTCCATATTTTGATTGGATGGGAACAAGCGTGACGGTTGAAAACGGAGGAAACGGCACTCGAGGTCTACCAGCTTCTGAAATTCCTTCTTTTCGCGTTGAAACTGTTGAGTTGGAACTTCTTGACTGACGA
>SRPQ01000557.1:0-15925 GCA_018360075.1 Claviceps cyperi
TATTCCCACTTTCCCACAAGTTGGGAATCTTAGCTCTTCAGTCAAATATACACCCACCATGTGCCCCCAAATTGCTTAATATAAGTACTACTAAACGCTTCTTCACCCGAAGTAAGTCAAACTCCAGAATTTCCAACGATCAAGCTTGTCTTTCGGCTTCACGGTCCGAAGTCTCTCTCTGAAGAATTCGGCTAGCAAGTGAGTGGCCGTGCCAACACAGTCTCTGACTCTGACGTCCAGAGCTTTATGCGGCGGTCACGCGCCTGAAAAACACTTAGAGACACGAGTATTTGTTGCTCATGTGTTGCAAGCCCAAGTTCGGATATTGTTCTACGTCATTGCCATGACCTGGCCTATGAACAGTACGGCAATATGGAAACATTTGTCTCGCTATCAGCCTCTCGCGTGAGGAGATCAATGTATCAACAAAAGCCCTTGGTTATTTCAATGGCATGGTCAGTTCCCATTCCCACTCATAAGCTATTTATGGACGGGCATTCTTCTTTTGCTTGCAAGAAGTATTCATTAAGTATATATGCAACGGTACGCGTGGAGTTAACAGGAAAGCAGACCGCCTGCTCACGGTGGTTGATCCCGGAACACTGCCCAGTCTGGCATGTTGCAAGACTGAAGCAAGTGTTCATCTAGCACGGTCGAAGCTATATTCACGCAACATGCAGAGCAGAAGGCCAATGGCTGGCTTGCTTGCACACTGCAGCAAATATCGACGATAATGGGATAGACGGTTTGCACTTTACTTGCTGATTGTGCCCTTGACCTTGTCTTCAATCTTCTCAATATTGTGTTCGGCAGCTTCAACGCCCTTCTGGTGTTGTTTATTATCCTTGCCTCCCCAGTGGTGGTATGACAGATACCGGTAGCCCTGCGTTAATTGAGCACATTCGTTGACGAAGTGGCATGCAAAGAGGAGGTAGTTCTTGGGCTGGACGGCGAGGGAGTATCGCATGAAGGTAGCGGAGTAGATGCACAAGGCACCTGTCATTTGTCCCGAAATCCTGGGGCCAAACAGTCAGCAAATCGTATGCATGCTCACAAATTAAAAAGACTCTTTCGGAGAGCACCGGCCCAATCTTTAACTCACAGATCAGGACTCTTTTGTGTGTCGAGAACTGCAGCCACAGGAATACCGAAGTTGGATACCGGTCCCCAAAAATCTACAACGAAAATTGTATGTTAGCCAATAAATTCTCGGGCAGATTCGAGCAAAGCCATCATTGTTAGCTGCGATGCTCGGCCGGACGCTGTCGAGTCGCCTTGTGGGATCTCCTGACACCACGTTTGGGCAACTTCGGAACGCAGTATGCCGAGTTTGCAGTCCCCGAGCGATGGATCAATCACTTTCTTTCTAGCAAATGACCGCCGCCAAAGCTGAGATTCAGTATTTTTCGCTCGCTCGGGTGATGGGCTCCAATGGTACCACGACGATCCCTTCAAGGTCGACAGAAGTTACAATTATACGTACGCGTCGAGCAAACATAGTCCAACACAGGGTTAGATCTGATCTTTGCGTTTGCCGCCTTGATTAAAGCTGCCATCCTGAAACAGTATCCGTGTTGTCGTATTCACGGCATACAATGCGAGCTGCTGCGGGGGAAAGCGGTGTTTCGCATGCCGTTTGCGATCACTCGCCAAAATGCCAGAATTTTGGCAATGGGTCACGTGATATCGATAATGCCTTGCCGCGAGAGTACATAATATACCTGTCCAAGAACGGAATTTTAATCACGCAACAGCAGATTAACCAGTCGGGAGGGTGCGTTTAAGCATAGGAAATTCACATGGACATATGAACATTTTTCCACTAATCGTGTACTGCTCTTTTTGCCCACGCAATTGAAGATCTTTCCTCACGGACACGCAGATTACCTGGTATAGACGGGAGACCTTATTTTTCAGCCCAAGAGCTGATTAATTTTCACCCCAAATTACCTAGAGATTTATAGCCAAACCGACCCAAGACAGCTTCTTTTCAGTGCTCCTATGTTACATGATAAGTACCATAATTTGCCATACGCTGTTTCAACTTGTATTATACGCTGTTTCAACTTGTATTGTCCAAAGTTGAACTTCATTTTTGAGCATAATCGACGCGATTGACCTGCCCATAGCCCAAAGCGGTTAGAGGGCTGCAGTCACCCCTGCGTGCCGTGTAGGTACTTAGCTGGCTCCCACACGGTACGCCTCACAAGATACTTTCGTGTTGGAAAAACAAAACACAGATTTCGGCACCGTGACTTCCTACCATCATCTGTCGATCATCAGCTTCACGACCCGGCTTTTGAAGCTATATCCTCTTTTTTTTTTTTAAATTCTTGACTTGAAAATGAGCTCCCCATCTACGTCATCATCGCAGCGACCTTCGCGCGCGACTCAGGCTTCGGATTTCCAAGCAACACATCGAGCACACCTAGATCAGATTGAGAAATTACGCGCGGAAAACAAGGCAATGCGTGCCGCAGGTCATAGAGACTTCGGGGCGACAACAGCGTGCTCGTCCGCACCAACAGGGTGCTGGCCCGCGTGGCAGTCGTCGTGAGCCAAGTCTATTTGAGCGTCTTGACAGCAACAACAGAGCCGCAACGCCGCCATCAACACTACCCTCGCGCATGGCACGGGTAGCCGTACCGCCGGAACAAGTCTTCGTATGGCGAGTCGTGCCGCCAGCCGTTGCGGCGTTGACAACAACAACAACAACCACAGCGCCATCGCGGCCTTACATCGTCGTACTGGGCCGGCGGTCTCGGTTCACGTTGGCCGAGGCCGAGGCGTTGGCGAGGCTATCATTTGATGATCTCTTGCATATACTCCATCGGTCGTAGGAATCCGGCTCTGTATCTGAATTTTCTCATTCCTCGCTGCTATCGGAGATGGAGATCGCCTGGACGTGGGCCCGGGACGGAACACTTGTGGATGGCTGCCAGCGCGGGTGAGAAACTCCCTCACGAAGTTGTACACATACATACCGACATTTTGTGAAGGCATAAAGCATTCGCCCCTACTGTACAGAGTTGTCCTTGCCATGGAAAGTGCTTCTAAGTCAGTCGGCTTACTTAGTATATTCTTGAGCGATGACGAATATTTGGCTCGTTAGAAGAGGCGCTCGCCTCAGCCCTGGAGATGGCGTCATTCTAAGGCTATATTGCCTCGCAATGCACCGGCCGGCGCAACGAATGTGGGGGTAGCATTTCTGGGCCTCTCTTGACAGCATCGCCACTTCCAGTACCGAGAACTAGAAATACCAATCCCATTGAGGCCGTTAATCGTTTCTGTTGACTTGATAAGGATGCGGCTTATGACCCGGAACGATCTTCTCCTTGACCGTACGATCCTCTCATGCTCAAGGGCAAGGGGAGGTCGAAAGAGAGTCCTGGCCCAGGCCCCCGATCGCGTTATCGCGATGCGACGCTACTTGACAAAGCGTTGATCAGGAGTGCAACGAAGAGTCGCAAAATGTTTCTCCACGCCGTCATCCATCAGCGCCTTCGGTCCGGAGCTGAAAGCGACGTCTTCCAGCCCCGGAATTTGCTGTTCCAGAGGCGCCAATTTGCCCTCTACGACTACGAATCCTTTGGCCACAGGCAAGGCTTTGAAGTGGCTACAGGATCCTGGGGATACGTACAAGGCTGGTGCCGAGATGCATTATACGTGTCATAGGACGGCGCCTCTATTGAGGGTCTAGAAGTACCATTTGTGGCAGAGCCTACTCTACGTTTGAGGCGTGTTGCTGCACAATTTGAGCGATTTCAACAATTTCATTACAGACATAGAATACTTTATCTACTTATACCCACTGTAGCAGGTTTCATCAAATCGAAAGGCTTAAGATTCAATGATTGGGCCGGTAAAGCGAATGCTTTGACATGGTACTCGAGAGATTGTTGAAAGCCATGTACTGGAACATCGAGGCATACGACGGATGCTAATTGCACGAACGAATGAAAGCACTATCGGAAGTATGCGCGAGAAACACATGTAGATCATATCATGCGTTTCGTGTTGTTTCAATTGTGTCTTATAATCACGCTCTGCAGAAATCCTATGACAACAGTTGATGTGTGCCTCGTGTGATTGATCAGACTCCAGGAGGCTTAAATCCATCACCTTTGGGCCATTCGCCCAACCTTGCAGGGTCGCCACCAATCCGCACGAAGATGCCAATGGCAGGGATACCGCCATCGAGAACAAAGAACTGATACCAGCCCGGGGGGGCTATGTATTTACTAGGAGGGGATGTGACTACACAAGATGTTCCAGAGCAGGTAACGGCGGGAATTAAAGTTCGCGCACCCATTGAATTTCCATGCGTGCTCGAGACAGACCCTAACAGAGACGCAGTGATATCCCCATTTTTGGCAGCCGCGCCGAGGTTGAATGTGACCTGCTCACCGTATCCCCAGTCACTGTTGGTAATCCTGAATGTGGGACGTGCTTTGCCTCTCTTCAGGTAAGGGGGTGTAAAAGTCTCAACACGATACTCCTCCGGATTGACGCCATCTTGCGGGTCAGATCCCGAGACAAGGACACGACCGTCGAGAAGTATAATAGCCTCAGAATGATATAGACGAGCAACAGTTGTGTTGGCCATTACGGTGATGCGTGAACCGAGCGGCTTTTTTGGATCATATAAGAGAGCATTCAGGTTGGGGTCCTTGGCCAATCCAAAACCCGCAACGCCATGGTGGGCGCCGTTAAGAATAAGATATGTACCATCTGGAAGAGGAGCGATGCAGGACATGACACGCTGAGATGGCATGCGCTCAAGCGTCCACTGGGGATTCTCCGTGTCAGGGTAGGTGCTGACGCAATTGTCCAGAGCGTTGGAAGCACCATTGGTCGAACCGCCACAAATGAGTACACCCAAAGGATCGGTATACGGGGCGTACTGGGGTAAGAGAACAGCAGTGCCCTCGAGAGGGTACGTGCGGCCGCCCATTGGATTGTTGACGGCTCCAGGAATGTTGGGAAGAGTCTTTTTCGTGCTGAAATTGTTCTCGTCCAGTATCCGGGCTTCGTTGTAGTATGCAACAAATATGCCACCCGAGGGCAGAACGCAAGCAAATGGGTACAGATTGTTGGGATCAGTCCGCTCCAGCCAGTCCATGTAAAGAGGTTTCGTGCCAGTTGGGGGAAGAATCTCGAGAGTTGGCACTGGTTTATCGTTGGATCCAATCTCACCACCAATGACGAGAATGGATCCATTAGCCATAATCATAGCGGTAGGGTACCACCGACCATCTTGCAGCTTCAGTACAGCCGCGTTTTCCTCCCAATCGTTTTTTCCAGGCTGTCCAGCAGAGCCATCAGGGGTATACAAGCGAACTCCGTACAGGGAGACGCCAGACCAGCCTCCGATGTTGATCTGTCGGCCGGCCTTGTCGGGAAGAGTCAGGCCACCAGCGCAGAAGACGTCAGTCTTGACATGCATTGTTCGCCATGCTGCTTTGAAATTATCGATTGAGGAGAGATCCAACTCATACGCGCCAGTCGAGTTGGGCGGTCCGGTTCCCCATTTCTCAAGAAAGGTCACCTTGCCGGTGATAGCCTGCGAGGTGATGAGTGGAACACAGACACCTCCAATGAGGAGCTCATATGAGCCGGCATCAGGCGAGCCGGGAGCGGCGAAGCTCCAAGTGTAAAAGGGATCACCCTTCCAGAAGTACGTGGTCAGAAGATTGCCTCCTCCGCAAAGGGCGGAGGCATTCCCACTACAGGGGACATCGCATCGCTTGTCATCGACTCTTTGAGAGCCTCGAACCTGAATATTGGCCGGGTCACCACAGTAACACTCTTTGCCATATTCTAGACCAGCAGCGTGATATCCGAAGGAAGCGCAGAGATCAAGGCACTTCTTGGGTGTCATGCTCGTCTCCATGAAGTTCTGCCAAAAGAAGGTCTTTTGCTGGTTGACATTGTCCTGATAGCAGCCTTGATACAGCCAATTGCCCACACTGGGAACGACGGCCGGAGGCGCGGAGACATGGGGTGCACCAAGAGACATGATTGTCATTCGTCCACCACCGCCGCAGTTCACCTGAGGGTTTCCGCCGCAGGCAGTATTGCACTCAGAATCAGAGCTGGCTTTTGCGCCTCCGTTGACGATCTGGTTTCCGCAGAAGCACTGTGTCGTGTATTCAGCACCAGCTATTGTGTACTTGGAGTCACTGCAAGCGTTTGCACACGATTCGAGAGTCAAGTTGGGGTCATCGGGCAGCTGGACATTAAGAATCCGACCAGAGACGCCATCAACCCAGCATCCATAGCTTGACCACCCGTTTGGGAGGCGCATGGCCGCCGATCTCTCCCGAGAGGCAGTGGAAAACGAAGCAGCAGCATGGGCTGAGCGGGAGGTCGAAATGGCCGCGACACCAGTCACACGATCCCCGTGACCCCCAACGCCCACACCCTCCATGCCCTGCACACCACCACCCCGCAGGGTGTAGACCGAAAGGCCCCCGCAAAGGTCGCAGCGGGAGCCGGAGGCAGACGCAGACGCTATAGCAGAACCCGTATTCAGCAGATTTCCGCAGTAACACACGCGCAAATCCTGGACGCCGAAATACGTGAACCTTGCACAGTACTGTGCACAGGCCGCCAAGCTCATGCTGTCAGCGGAATACGACTTGTCGCCGAGAATTGGCTTTTTAATCGCTTCCGCGTAGCAGCCGTACCAGGAGAAGCCGTCAAGGACTGCGGGCGCCGTGGTGGGGTCAGATGCTCCCCCTCTTGCGCTGTAATAAAAGTGAGAAATATATCATCAGCTTCCATCTTCCATGCCGACCACAACATGGCAGCACTCATTGCTTCTCCCTCCACGCAAGGGCACATAATCATCACTTACTGGGGAAGAAATGGCTCGACATACTCGTGGACGTTCAAAGCGCCTCGTCCACTGCAGTATTCACTACTGCTATTATCACGCGAAATGTCGCATTTGCTGTTGACGGGTGCTTTGCGCGCACCGGTAGAAAGCTTCTTGCCGCAGTCTAGTGCACCAGACATACATGGCGAGGAGTCAGTGTTTTTTGCGTCCATTAGTCTGCCGGAAGAACACCGCTGGCCCCCATCAGGTGGCTGTTATGGTGCTGGCATGTTGATTCTAGGCTGCGCTCGTCACTCACAGCATTTGCGTCCGTTTTCCAGTCCGGCCAGCACGTTTCCAGCATCGGCAAGTTTGCAAGCCGTCGTGCATTTTGACATCGTCATTTCAGTGCCAGGAGTGGTTTTGAGAGCCTGTTTCAAGACCCTTCCGGTAGTTCCTTTATTGCTGTAATTGCTAGGTGTAAGTGGCGATGGCCCCGGAGACATGCAAAGACCCGCGACGCGAGAGAGAGCTCACAGATAACATCCCTTCGACACCCATCTGTCTAGCCCGTAGCTTAGAGTAAGCGTTGAGACTTGTCTTGTTCTCCATAGAGAGAGCTTGCTGGCACCACCGCAAGATTGAGTCGCGTTTCCAATACAGCTCAAGGAGCAGTCCGAGGCCGATACCTCGACCCCCCCGGCTGCTAACTCACTTCCGCAGTAACACTCGCTGGAGTTTTCGGTCCCAGCGTATTGAAGGCTCAGCGAGAAGCAGAATTGTGTACATTTCTGATTCGTCATTTGTGCATCCGCGATATTGGCTGCATTGATCGTCCGACCGACATCCCTAATTTGTAGCGGCAACCGTCAGCTTGTTCTGTGGCTCATAGAGCTCCGTATTGGCTTTCTCGTGACTTCACTCACACGTAACAGCCTTGGTATTCCCAGTCACTACCCGGTCCGCCGTCCGTTGGTGGCACGACATCATATGTATCAGCAGACGCTGTGATGCTTGAGGATAACGAATATAGAAGAAGGATAGACAAGATCGGATCTAGCGGTGACGATGCCTTCATGATGCCGGCGATACTGCTCCAAAGCATAACAGAAAGATTTTCGAATAAAAAAAAAGACAGATGATTGAGTTGGAGTATCATGAGGCAACTTCATTATTTATCAGCAAAATCCGTATCACCATATGGATGCGTCTATTGTATTGGCTACGTCTTGGTCGTGTCTGCAGACCACTCCCTGGGCCACCATAAGGAGGATCTGACAAATGGACAGCCTGCCATGGTCACTAGCCGAACGGCAGCATCGTGGAGAGCAATACGCATGCTGAAGCGACGCTGCGACGGGGAGCTTCAGGTGTGGTAAGATGTAAATTAGGTCGGGAAATGCTGACACTACTCGGAGCGAAGCGATGATGGATTGCCACCCAAGGCAAGTGCTCCTCGATACACGCGCCCTCCATGCGACCTGAACTTGAGCATCTCGGAGCTGACAGGAGACGGCCTTTCGGCTCATAAATGGATGGGTCGATGAATGGTGCCGCCTGAAAACCCCAATAAAGGCGCTTTTTCCACGCCCGTGATCATCGCGAATTCTATTATGATTGGATTTTTCCATTCCCGTTCGTACGCCGGTGAAACCACCTCAATTTTTCCACGTCCTTCAGTTTGACCGCACACCAATCTTTCTCCTTACTACTGGTCCACGTTTCGAGGCCGTGTCGCCTCTCAGAGTATATTGCTGTCTGTCTGCCTCTCTCCCCCCCACCTCCAGCTAATCAATTGGTGTGATCCAAGGCTCGGAGGGGCGTTATTGTCTCCAGTAGCTTCTTCTTCTGTGTAATCGATACAACCTATCATTCAGATTGGCATGAGACACCTAACCTGGCCGATGACGTTGGGCTGAAGAAAACACATGCGCTTGAGAGTTGTCGGCTACCCTAGTAAGGCTTCCCTGGAGTCTGCCTCGCTTCCGTGGTGAAGCTTGGAGCCCCAGCGGCAGAATTATCCTCTGCCAACGGGACTTCCTAGGTCGCGGGCTCCGCAGAGTGGCTGCGCCGGATGGGCGCTGGTGCCATTATGACACTTTAACCGGCGTCATCCTCGAAGTGCTGGCATTCTTTGTCTCCTCTATCGTGCTTGCCGGCCAAACACCGCCCGCAACGCAAATAAACGTGCCCCAGATTATGGCAGATGTAGCAACGCCATAGGTGTAGTACCTCGTTATGCGACTCAGCCCTGAAAATATCGGCCTCGTCAGTCGCGACAAGGGGGTTCAGGGTTTCCGTTACGCTAGGTCTGGGTTCTGAGAGAGCCGAGCGAAGAACCTCTTCGCCACCGTTTTTCAAGGGCCGCTTTCGCCCTGGAGGTAGTTGCGACCCCATAAGATCTCGATGGGGTCGGGGCGAATTGTCTTTGGTTGTAACGACCGTGTCGCCGCTACGCAGTCAGCGCGCCAACACACTTCTCGGACGGAGAAAGGACGGCCAACATCTTTGACGGCCGTCTTGACAGTTTCTTCTGGTATCGCAGCAGTGATGGGGCTGTCCTTGTCTTTATGACGTCGGGCTCGGTCCTCCGTCAGGCTTCACCGCGTTGTCGCCCAGGCCACGGTAGCTGCCCGCAACACATCCAAAAACCAGCCACTGGCACCTCAATGAGAATATTGTAAACTTGCTTTGTGTGAGATCGTTGCCTCCGCTGCGGCAGCATGTCGGTTATTGTTCTTCAACCGATAGGAAATATCCTATTCGTAGGTCGTCACTAGGCATCTTAGTCACAAGCACGTGATCGTCGAGCTTCCCTTCCTGTTGCTACGTCTACAGACTAAGGCCGATAAACGGACAAACTCTCTGGTTGGCAGAGGCCCCATTTTTCTCCTGTAGCCTGGAACCATCTTGCTGCCCCACCAGGGCATTGGAACTTGGAGTCGTCTGATGTGATGGATTAGTCTATGACTAATCGTGGATAGATAAGCGGTAAGCCTGGGATGATTACTGTCACGGTCTGTACAGTGCCGTCTGTGCTGCTGTGACAATGCACTATATAACCTCTGTGAGGAATCGGATATCCCTACCGACCCGACCAAAAGGTCAGAACACTAAGCTGATGAGAACCAGCTTAGTGCGGGATATATAGGTACATGTTATGGACTCGTCACGGATAGTGGATGTGAGGAACGCATAACCACCCGTTCCGCCCAAAAGGTCAAGTGACCAAGTTGCACGTCTGCAGCTTGATCGAGGTTATATAGTGCATTGTCACAGCAGCACAGACGGCACTGTACAGACCGTGACAGTGGATGTATGCGTGAGAGGAAGTGGTTATCAATAAAACTATCGAAGAAGGAAAGAAAGAGAAAGGACCAGAATGCCCTCCTAGCTGGCCGCTTATCTATCCACGATTAGTCATAGACTAATCCATCACAGTACATGCAATCGACGGACAGAGCAGTTACGGGTAACCGTCACAATAACTACTTCCTCTCGCGCATACATCCACTATCCGTGACGAGTCCATAACAGAAAGTGGGAATACTATGTGCATAATCGGATGGTACGGCCGTCACGTGATGCGGCTGCCAGCACGCAATGGCTTCTGTTGGAATCGCAGGACAGAGGGTGTACACGTTCATTGGTGTACGTGCCTCGTTTGTGGGGCACAAGCCCACACAGCGAACACAACGACATAAAGGTGGCTCCCGCTGTGATGGATTCGAGCCAGTCCTTCACACCCGCCCCTTTTTGTACTTAGATAATAACAACCAAGACAATCACCAGATGACTATACTTTTATGCTTATACACTAGTGCTTGTTGAACCTTGATTCATTTATGTGTAACCTTACGGTTCCAACAGCTTCTTCTGTTGAGAATATAAAGCTAGATCATGTGACCCGGAGGGTGCTAGACTGAATGTAGACTAGCGCACGACTCTGCCTCGAGGAGATTTTCTCGAGGCAGTCGGAGATAGAACCTTACGGTCAATCAACCCAACATGTCCCAACCACCCTGTGCTTGGTTCAATAGGTTATGAGCCCGGGGTTGTCGCAGAAGACAATTGGACGATTGATCAAGCTACTGCCTTGATTTATTTCACGGAAAGCGACAGAAGCAGCCGAGGCAAGAGAAGCGCCGAAGCAAAACAAACAGCCGAGGCAAGAGAAGCGCCGAAGCAAAACAAACAGCTGAGGCAAAAGAAGCGCCGAAGCAAAAGAAGAAGGAGAAGTAGACGAAGGAATAATTTTTTTTTAACAAGATGGACGACGACACCGTACGATACCAGAGGACAATTGCAAGCCTGACCAGAGACAACCAGGATGCATGCTTTCGTCAAATTAAATTTCGCCTCCAGGCGAAGGACATTTTCTACGTTGTCGAACTCGATATTGTGGACGTCGTGGGATTGCGCCCTTCGGGAGAAGGACAAATCATGGTCCAGGCCCCAAACGGGATACAATTCCAGGGATTGGTTAATGAACTCAAGGAACGTGGTCTCCTCATGCGAGTCCAGGAGGCTAAGCAGCTTAGGGTCGATGAGGCGAAGGCCAGGTCGATCATGTGTGACGCCCTGTCCCTGGACGATCAAGGATTGCTGGATGAATACGACTCACTAAAGGCCGTGTGGAACGCCCTCAAGACATATTACAATAAGACGGATGAAGCTATTGCCTCTCAAAACCAGACTGCCATCACGCAGTTTGAGTTTAACGACGGCATGACGATTGACGCTGCGTGGAAGACCCTCAAGGAATTCCACCGAAAAGTCGTGGGTGCTGATGAGACTCTGAAGCCGGCCTACACCGACACGATGCTATTCAATACCCTGGCCCCGAAGTTGCGGCCACTGTTCACGCCGACACTGAACGGCATCAAGGTGACCTCCAGAATTGGCAAGGAATTCTGACCGGAGGAGAAGATCGCCATGCTCGCCGAGGTCGAGACTGAAGACAAGGCCAAGAACCCGACCCCGGACGTTGACGAAGCTCATTTTAGCAGAGCTCGAGGAGGACGACGACCGCAGGGTGAGCAGCGTGGAACAAGGCGATTCACCCGCTATGGCAACGAAGCCTCAGATGGTGACGGGTTCATCTGCCTTTTGTGTGGCCAGCCTGACCACCCTGTTTCAGCATGTCCTGCACTTAAGTTCGCCAAGCGCTTGTTTGACAAGTATATGGCTCGACACCAGGCCAAGAATCAGGCTGGCACGCACCCTGAGAAGAAGTCCAGGACTGATCGCGCCCACATGGCTGGGGATGACTCTGACTCCTTCGTGAGCTCTGACGCCAGCCTGGATGGCATCATCGAAGAATCTGCCGCCTTCACCAAGGAGGATATCCGTGTGTGCTCCCTCACTCCGTCTGACTGGCCACTTGACTCTGGCGCTACATCCCACATGTCTGACCAACTTTCCCGCTTTAGGAACCTCGTGTCCACGAAAAGGCGAGTGAAGGTTGGTGGGGGAGTGTTGGACTGTAAATGGATGGGAGAGGTCAAAATTAGCCGCCCGGATGGATCTGAAGGATGGTTGCGGGATGCGCTTTTAGCGCCTAACTTGGACGTCAGTCTAGTTTCATTGAGCAAGCTTTGTGAGCATGGACTAGAGGGCTCGTTCAATAGAACCAAAATGCAGCTATTGCGGGAGAATAAGATCATTGTTTCTGCATCGAGAACGAGCAATGGACTATACATAACATGTTCAGCCGGATAGAAAAGGCTACGTCGACACCGGGACGACGGCTACTGAAAAGGGACTTTCGACAGCCGAAAGTGATGATGTCCTGATGGATGACATTGCAGTTGAGACATCCGGAACTCCGGACAATACGACAGGGCAAACCATCGAGGAGAAGAGTGAGAATGAGGACGATGGCGACTTGCTGGAAAGTGACGTACAGCGGTATGTCAAATACCATAACAAGTTCTCCCATCTCGGGCCTCGTTTTCTACGCAATCTTCACTTGGTAACTGATCTTAGGAAGAGGATCAAGGTCCCGAGAGAACTCCCAATCTGTGAAGTATGCAAGATATCGAAGATGCGTAACCGGGTCCCTAAGGACTTGAGCCCTTGGGCGACAGTCAAGCTGGGACGAGTGCAATTTGATGTTGCTGGACCTTTCCCAACATCTCTCAGAGGAAACAGGTGGTTCCTGCTGATCATTGACACCTTCACGCGACGAGAATGGGTGATCCCTTGTAAAACAAAGGCCCGCCCGTAGGCCGGTTGGACCGCCAAGGAAAGTACAAACTCCAGGCCTCACCCGTGAACCCCAATTCCAGATGGAAACGGCAGAACAAACAGTCGCGCCAGACCGACACGCAGACAATGACGAACCCGACCCGAATGCTCCTTTACCAGCTAAAGAGGAGACTGTCGATCCAATACCTGCCGGTGATGCTCCTTTACCAGCTCAAGAGGAGACTGTCGATTCGATACCTGTCGGTCACGTACCAGAGAGAGTCAATGATGTTCCACCGGCCCAGTTATCTCTTGACACGAGTCCACCAGAGACACGTATTCCCCAACCAGCTGAGGCACTTGGCCCGCCGGGCAGGGCAGATCCGCCGGAACCGATCGACGCACCGGACGTACCCGTTAACGATGCGCCACCGGCCCAACTTTCCCTTGTTCCGAGTCCACCAGCTGCCCCACCGCGATATTTCTTGCGGAGCAAGAGGCTAAATGATGGCGAAGAGGACGACTTGCCTGATGCAAAGAAGGCTAGGTTGTATGCTGCATATATGCTCGCATGTGCAGATATGGTGGATTGGCTCAACCTTCTTGACGAGAACGAGATTGAGTCCGCACTCTCGCGTTATGGGCTATGGGAAGGAATGACTGACTTAGCCTTCCCTGCCGCAATGAAGTGCAGGATTGAGATTCCGCGGACTTATCGCGAAGCTATGGCAAGTCCTGAATCTAGGTTTTGGAATTCAGCGATGGCAGCAGAGATGCTTGCACTACATGGCAACTCTACTTTCATGGAAACTGAGCTACCTCCAGGAGCGAATCTTGTCTCCATGAAGTGGGTGTACGACATCAAGACGACGGCGTCGGGAGAACTCGAGCGATTCAAAGCCCGACTGGTAGCCAGGGGGTTTTCGCAGGTCAAAGGACAGGATTTTGACGATACATTCGCGCCGACTGTCCGCACGGATACCTTGCGACTGTTCCTGGCAGCAGTCGCACAATAAGACGATGAGTGTTATCAGTTTGACATCAAGAATGCCTTCATCGAGTCGCGCTTGCGAGAAGATATATACTTACAACCGCCGGATGGAATCAAGTTGAAGTCAGGGATGGTTTGGAAGGCTTTGCGTAGTCTTTACGGTCTCAAGCAGGCTGCTCGAGACTGGAACAACCTGCTCAAGGGCGAACTCCTGTCATGGGGGTTTATTCAGAGTCTGGCTGATCCCTGCCTATTTACCCACCCGAAGGACTCTGTCAAGGTCCTTGTGTATGTTGATGACATGCCGGTATCGGCAAAGTCTGTGGAGGAGATTCGATGGTTCAACAGCAAGTTGAACTCGCGATTTGGGGAGAAGAACGTGAAGAATCTGGGGGAGATTAATACGATCTTGGGAGCGAGAGTTACCCGAAACCGGGACGCCCGCACCCTGGATATTGACCAGGAAGAATACTTGAGGACTGTTCTCGACAAACTTGGGATGACCATAGCAAAGCGCCAAAAGGTGTCAGTCCCTGCGGCCGACTATGACGCACTACGCCCGGCACGGGATACGGATAGAAGGACGGATGTAACGGAATACCAAAGAGCAGTGGGAAGCCTGATGTTCGCCATGGTATTCACTCGACTTCTTCTCCCCTCATGACAAACAATCCCATTGTTGACACTAGACTACAGCGTCTTTCTTCAGCAGCCGGTTGGGGGGCTCTGCGGCCTCACTGGCGTGATGACAGAACACGCGGACGTAGTTACAGAGGCCCATAAACGACCGCACGGCTTGCTTGGAGTTGATGTCGTCCCAGCTCCAGTCGGTAATTGCACGTATCTTCTCGGGGTCTATGCTGACTACCTTGCCAACGTCCAGTTGCATGCCCAAGTAGCCAGTCTCGGTCACATTGAACGAGGACTTCTTGATATCGCCTTGGAGGTCGGCTTTGTGGAGGCGATAGATGACCTCCTCAACCGCCTTGAAGTGGGCGTCATCGTCGTCCTCCTCGGTGAAGATCAGGACATCGTCGGCGAAAGCGCTGGCGATCGAGTCCAAGAGCTCATTTAGTTGGGCGTTGATCAGGGCTTGGAACCAGGCGGGACCAAGCTCAGTCCGAAAGGTAGGACCCTCCATTGGTAGGTGCCGAAACGGGTCTTGAAGGCAGTCAGGTAACGCGACTCCAATGCAACCAACATCCGATTGAACGCGCGGATGATATCGACCTTGGACAGGCGTTTAGCTCGGCCCACGCGTGCGATGGTGCCCGGTACGTCAGGGGCCATCGTAAGCCGTTTCTTGACGAAACCGTTGATGAAGCGGAAATCGCAGCAAAAACGATTCTCCAAAGTGTCCTTCTTGGGCACAAACAGCGTTGGCGCAGCGTGGGGGGGCATCTCCGGGCATCGCTCGATAAAGCCTATCCGAGCCAGTTCCTCTACGGTGTACTTCTCCAGATGCATGTAGGCATAAGGCGTATTGTAGCGTGCCGGTTGCCCCATGATCGGTCTATCGAGACAAGACCAAGTTCGAAACCTGGCTCTTCTCAGTCATCGAGCACCTCGATACTAATCGGGAATGCTATCGTGATGAGCGAGCCCGGATCACTTTGATCTTCAACAAGGTCACGGACACCGCACAGGAGATGCTTAAGTGCCGATATATGTCTGAGGACAACCCCTTCGTCAGCGCTCAGGAGATGGTTGCCCAATCGAAGGCTATATTTGGTGATCCAGATGCTGCGACCACGGCCAGCCAGACCCTTTCCCGTGTTATGGACTCGTCACGGATAGTGGATGTATGCGTGAGAGGAAGTAGTTATCAATAAAACTATCGAAGAAGGAAAGAGAAAGGACAAGAATGCCCTCCTAGCTGTTTAAGTACCTCCACGCCCAGTGGGGGAGTCTCATGTAATCATCCC
>SRPQ01000558.1:0-15851 GCA_018360075.1 Claviceps cyperi
GCACACATAGATGAGGTCCGCGGTCTTACTATCACGGACCCGAATGCAGAGGTCGATCACTCGCGAGAAGGCATGTTTAGGAGCCCTCAGTCGACTTGGAAGTGATTCTCGTGGTTGGAGTCATTGTGACGGTTCGGGCGAGAAGTGATGGAAAACGAGTAGATGAAGGGAGATTTTTGAGGAGGAAGGTTTGACGGAGTGAAATCTGATTTTGAGGTATCGAACGGGTTCTGCAATCGGGGTTGAGAGTTGTGAAGGAAGAAATGTTTCTAGGTGAGGAGGGTGTGGCTACCTTCATTTTTCAGACCTCGCGACGCTCGTCGTCAGGTTGTCTTGTCTACTCCATCTAATTATGCCGTGATTTTTCCCCCGCTAATTACCAGACATGCGAAACCCCAAAACTCTCAGGAAGAGCGTCGCTTTGGCGAGAGGGAAAGTCGAGGAACGCATGAGAGAGAGATCGGGATGCATGGTCAGAGGAGAGAGTATTCAGCAAGATGGGCATTGGTTAGTCACGGTCCCATAGCATCTAATACCGAATCTGTCACATTTTCAACACTAGATCACTTGATCTTCTCCCGTGCACGCTAGAAGGTTCGTAGCTAATGAATACAATGTCGTCTTCCTTTCTTGTCCATCAGAGCCACTCCCCTCTCGGCCCTCTCTTCTGCAAGAGAGCACGCTAGCAAAAAAAATCAAGGAAAATTCAAGAGCTAAATGGGTTGATAGAAAAAGGATAAACGAATGGAAATCTTCATGCGCTCATCACCTTAAGCCCTCACCACACCGTATCCTCCTCGTTCGGCAATCGTGTTGGCCATTTGGCTGATGGTGTCGTTGCTGAGAACCTCAAACACGGACATCTCCACCGCGCAGTTTCCCAAAATCCAATTTCGCACGCCAACCGCGACCAACGAGTCGACGCCGTAAGCATTGGGAGCCTTGTTCACGTCTACTTCCTCCGGAAGCAAGTTCATAGCCTTGGCAAGCATGTGTGCCAGTCCGTTGCGCACGAGGCCCGTGGCGTCCTCGGTCGATGATGTCTGCCCAAGAGCCGTCTTTAGATCGATCCCGCGTCCGTCTGCGGCGGAAGCAGTAAGATCTGGGAGAGGCATGTCGATGAGGTTCAGGTAGGCATAGAGCGCCGTGCGAGACCAGTACGGATCGGCGGGCTTGTTCTGCAGCAAGAGACCGCCTGTTCCTACGCCAAGAATGATTTGGGCTGGAGTCGGGGTTCGCAGAGGGCCCATTTCCCTCGTGATGGCGTGCTTGATGATGGTCAGAAAGTCGTTGTGACGAATTCCATAGAAGCCGTTCGATCGGAGCTTGTCGAGAACATCTTCGTCGCCTGTCAGCATTCCTGCCTCCAGCACGGGTCCTAGATCAACGGAGACTGCGTATTTTCCTTGAAGGCGGCAGTGGTGCGCGAGAGCGTCTTGGAAACTGTTGCCTGCGGCGTAGTTGGCTTGGCCGCGGTTTCCGATGATGCCGGCGGAACTGGCGAGGAAAATGAAGAATGGGCTTTCGGTGCCATCTGACAGAGCCTTGACGAGATTCCAGGAGCCCTTCACCTTGGGGCGCATGGCCGAGTTCCAGGCCGTATGAGCCATGTTGTCGAACATGCCGTCGTGGATGACGGCAGCGCACTGGAATACACCTCGTATGGGGGGCATTTCTGACGAGAGTCGTCCGTGAATGACGGCACCGAGCATCTTCTCATCGCAGATGTCGGCACAATATGCGTTTGCATTGACGCCTTGCTCCCGTAGGCCTTCGATGAAGGCTTGAGAGGAATCAGACGACGCACCGGAACGCGAGATGAATGCAAGATGTTTCGCCCCGTGGGCTATAAGGAGCTCAGATATACTCTTGCCCAGGCCACCAAGCCCGCCCGCCAGTAGATAGGTTCCTTTGGGATCAATAGCATCATCCAGAGACTTGGACATCTCTTTACAAGTAACGGGGACAACGTTGCCGTCTCCTGAAATGGCCGAGACTGTGCAGAGTCCCTGGTATGGCGCCTCTTGGATACGTCGAAGCGCATCGCCAAGAGCGTGGACCCCAAAGCGGGTGATCGTCGTGGGAGAATCAGTGTCTTCTTTGCATCGTCTGCCGAGGATGAACTTAGATGCGGCCTCGAATAGCTCTACCGCGAACGCTTCATCGTCTCGCAGAAGCTGCCGAATGTCAAAGTTGACGACAGTCACAGAACCGCTTCCCATATTGATGTTTTGATCGGCTGAATGTGCAGTCTCGCTCGTGAGTTGGACAATGATACCACCTATAAAAACACCAAGTTAGTAAAGCGGTCTGGTCTGCCATGACAAGATCCATGAAAACTCACATCTTTTAACGCATTTCGTGTTGCTATTGGCAGTGGCGTTTCTTGTGATGGTGGTTTCGTAGACTACGTCAACGCCTTTGCCGCCGGTTGCGTTCCGGATCTCGTGCACGAAGTCGTTGCTGTCATTGTCAAAGATGCAAGCCGGCGAGACTCCGTGGCTCTCCAGTATCTCACGCTGTTTACCAGATTGATCGCCAATGACCGAAGCTAGTACCTTGATCCCAATCAGCCTGGCGAACTCGACAGCCGTGATCCCATGCGCGCTGGCGCCGCCCCGAATCAGAACTGTCTTGTCTGGCCTCGCCCGGCCCATGTGAACTAAGGCATAGTAGGCGCTGGTGATCAAGCAAGGAAAAGAGCCTGAACCTGTGGAAGGCTGCACAAGGCGGCTCTTGACGCGAATGGTGCTCTTGATAGAGCCTTCAGGCACGAGAGCGACGACCTCATCTCCAGGAGCAAAAGTGGTTACATCTTTGCCGACCGCCTTGATAGTTCCCCTGACATCCACGCCAATGGTAGACGCTACACCACGGCCGAGAATTGTCTCCCCATCTTGAAAAGTGAGTACTGTTTCCAAGAACTGAATGTCGATATCGTTAGGCCCCATTTCTGGCAAATCGAATTCGGTGTACTGCCAGGAGTCGTCTGAGAATCCAGGCTTCAGCAAAGAGAGTTGAATCTCTGACGAGCCGGCACAGTCCGTGGCGTGAAAAGACCGGTCCAGTCTCACACGTGGCGAGCAACCCTCAATGATCTGATTCAGCGTTTTGATAGGTTTTAAGCGAGGCACAAATATCTTGCCATTCTTCTCCGCATACTCGGTCTCAATGTAGCTTGACGGGCGGCCCTCTTCGCAAAACGTTCGAGAGAAAATCGCCATGACGTTCTTGGTCACCTGCGAGTCCGCAAGCTCTGATGCAGCGTCTAGATCAAACGTAATGACGGTTCTTCTCGGATCTTCCGACATGAGGACTCTGGCCAGGCCGATGACTGCAGAGCTTTGAGGGCTGCTTGGCTCCATGTGAGCACCCCGCGTTATCCAAATCAAGCCCTTTGCTGACCGCTGAACAGTTTTGAAAAGATTGAAGTGCTCCTCGTCCCAGCGAAGGATGGATGATCGCTGTTCCCGTTTCCGTGATGGAACAATGTCGAGCAACGATATGATGACAGACTCGGGGAGGAGGAAGGAGTGCTGCAGGATCTCACCCGAGTTGAGGGCTGCGATACTATAGCTCTCACCCTGATCGTTGACAAAATCTGTGACAGACTTAACAAGAGCGTCAATCTCCTCATTAGCCACCTCCGGCGTGAGTAGAATGATCTTGGGTGCAGTTTTGATCATTGCAACGCGGCACAGCGTCGAGTCCACGGGAGTAAAATCCTCAAAGTCATGATCATTCGCGGCACCATTTTTCTCACTGTGGCCATTCGTGCCCGAACTCGTCTTCACTTCGGCAGACTTGTAACGAATCAAGATGCCCCCCACCTTGAGATAGTCTTCCGGGGCGCTTGAGCGCATCTCAGGTCCTCCATGATGGATGATTAGATGATAGTCCGTGTCGATATTGGCCATTGACTTCTTACACTCCACGAAAGGCTCCACTCGAGTGCCTTTTATGCGCGATGAAAGCTCCGACGAGACTCCTACTTCAGGCGATTCATCAAGAAGTGTAAACCTAGAAAGACGTGGAGTATCCTCCTCAGCGGACGCGACCTGGTCCAACATGTCGACTGCGGCTTTCAGAGAACCCCCAACTTGCAAAATGGCCAATTCTGGATACTTGTGGGCAAGCAGATCCAATAATTCCACAAGATCGGAAAACGAGGCAAACGTGGCATCCTCCTTCCACACAATCTCGGTAGAAAGGTTTCGGAAATTGGGAAGAAAGCCTCCGAGTCCACTGGCGGAGGCAGAGGTGTTGAGAGCTGTCAAGTGTAGACCCTCAATAATGATCCGCGGATCCGTAGTATCAGCGGCACTCATGACAATTCTGGCATCGGCATCTTGAAGGCCGATCTTGCTGGCGGTAGCATAGCCAGAGAATGTTTGCGGCGCATCGTTCGATACCGCCGTAGAGACGAACACGCCTTTGAAGAATGTGGGCACCATTGGGCTTGTCTCGATGGCGAAGAGAGAATGAAACATGGAGTCCAGCGTGGCAGGGTGAATGATGTGAGAATACTCAAACTTGGCAGGCATCTTGGATTTGGTGTCCGGGACACGCACCTTGAACAAACAGGCTCCATCGCCTTGAGACAATTCAGACATGTTCTGGAAAGTCGGACCATAGTTCATTCCTATCGTGTCCAAGAGCTCATAGAGCTGTCGAGCCTTGACGGATTTCTTGCATACCCGAGCCAATTCTTGTCGTTCAGCCTCGTAGGCACGCGAAGACAGAACGGAATTGCCAGCGGAATGTCTGAAGTGAAGAAACCCACTGGCGTGCTGTTCCCAAGGACCATCCAGCTGCTTGGAGTAGATGGCAAACTCATAGGCGCCCTCTAGATTTACCTTCATGTTCAGTGCCACCTCAAGACCATGAGCCGTGTTGGGGATCATCATTGCCTTGGCAATGTTCATATCAGTGATCTGATAGCCTATGAAGCTGTCCAACTCAGGCTTGATTTGGCTTGCACCTTCAAGTACCATTGAGATCATACCAGCAGCAGGATACACGATTGTCTTCTGAATCTGATGGTCCTGAATCCAAGGGTTTTCCGAGACACGGAGGAAGCCACGCCAACGCGGTTCAAAGGAAATCGAGTCTGCGGTGAGTGCCCCAATCAGATCTTGCCGTGGAAGTTCTCGTTGTCTGCATGCAATACTCAAATGTGACTCGTGCCAGTAAGACTTGGAATGATTCCACGGATATGGAGGTAAGTCAGTCAGACATTTTGGGAGTGCCGCGTGCCCTCGGTTGACAACTCCCTTCAATTTGATCGGGGCGCCTTCCACCCACAGCTCTCCGATCGTCGAAAGGAGATTCAAAAGTCCAGTTGACTTTGGTTGCATGACGGAATAGTAGGCGGGTTGTTTGCCTTCGCCTAGTACTGATGCCATGATGTCAGACGTCGGCGACCGCAGGACCGCCCGCGGACTGAGCTCAATCACCACAGTGGGCCGCTTATTAGCAGGCAAGCTCATCATTTCGCGAATGGCAGCTTCATACTGCACGGGGCTGATCATGTTGTCTGTCCAGTATTGGGCATCAAGCTCTCGGCCTTTTACCATTCTGCCTGTGACAGACGAAAACATCGTGATGCCTGGTAACAAATCTTGAGCCTTGACTTGGGACAGAGAGGTTTTGTAGTCGTCTGCGACAAGACGCATGTGAGAGGAGTGATATGCTGTCGTCACATCGAGGACACGGTGGAAAATGTTTTTGCCCGCCAAATGCTCCGCAGCAGCTTTGATAGCATCAACTCGGCCAGAAATGGTGACTGATTGGTGGCTGTTGACACAAGCCACCTCGGCGGACAACTTCTCGGACTCGAGATAGTGTTTCATATCATTGACCGACATCCCGACTGCCATCATCGCGCCTCTGAGCTTTGGTGCCCGGAAAGGGATGTTAACAGCAGCCATGCCACGGTAATATGCGATTTCCCAGGCGCCGAACCGGGAAATTGCACCGCCAGCATACGCAGCAGCGATTTCGCCGGAAGAATGGCCCACAATGTGCTTCGGATCGATGCCAAAGGAATAGAAAAGGTCAATCAACGCAACTTGAATTGCGGTTGTTGCCGGCTGGGAGAGATGGGGATAGGATAGGGATGACTCGGAGTCTTGTCTGAACATCTCACGAAGTAGGTCGAACGGAGACCCGAGGACGTGCTTGGTGTACTCACTAGCTTCTTCCAGACTTTTTCGGAAGACGTCGAAGACCATCAGCTCGAGACCCATCTGCGCCCATTGAGAACCTTGTCCAGAAAATATGAAGGCAACTCGTGGCTCTCCGTTATGCAGGGAGCGAACGACGTTGGTGGTGCCAGGTGTCTCGAGTTTTGCAGTCAGCTCAGACACTGACCTGGCAAGAACAAAGCCTTTCCACTCCATTACGGATCGGCGGCAGCCGAGGGTGTAAGAATAATTTTTCAGTAGCTCTGCTGGGCGGTCATCCTGACGTGCTTGGATATACTCTGAGTGGGAACTCATAGTACGAGTGACACCGTCCTTCTCACCCGCAGAGTAGCAAAAGAGTTGATACTCATTCTTTGGCGGAGTGGTGATTGCATCTTCGTCTTGATCGCACGGTGAGACGTTCAAGGAACTGTGATGAGCAACCAAACCGCGAGACGACATATATCCTGGTGCTTCATCAAGAATAACATGTGCGTTGGTTCCTCCAAATCCAAAGCAGTTGACGCTAACGCGACGGAGGCCAGGAACAGGCCAATCCATGACAGACCGAGGAACCTATGGACGAGTCAGAGGTGTACTGGACCGCGTTCTCCCAGGGCCACTTACCTTGACCTTCCAGTCATCAAAATTTATGGTTGGATTTCCATGCTCAAAGTTGATATTGGGTGGAATCTTGCCACGTTCGAGGACGAGAACACCTTTGATCATCCCAGCAACTCCCGCCGCGCCCTCCAAATGACCGATATTGGGCTTGACTGAGCCAACCACTATAGGGTTCTGGGGAGATCGACAGGCTGCCAAGGTTTCTGAAATAGCCTTCAGTTCTCGCCAATCTCCAGCTTGAGTCCCTGTGCCATGGCATTCGACGTATGCCGTCTGATCAAAATCGAGCCCGGCGTTCGCATACACGGATTTTATATTGGCTACTTGAGCTTCCTTACTGGGAAGCGTAATTCCTGACTCTTTGTTAGCAACAGACTAGCCCGATACTTCGTCAGGGAATCTTACCGGTCGTGCGACCATCTTGATTGACTGAGCTGCCTCGAATTACCGCTCGGATGGTGTCGTTATCTCGAATGGCATCCGAGAGACGTTTCATTACGACAACTCCGATTCCTTCACCACGGCCGTAACCATTGGCTCTTGAATCAAAGGTAAAACACTTGCCATCGGGGCTGAGAAAGTTCAGAGCCGTCATTGGCATCATGGTGCTGGGTGTCAGAATCATACCAGCTCCAGCAGCGATGGCCTGGTACTAGTTAGAAAGAACGCCCTGCAGTCTGTCGATTGAATACGGCTTACAATTGATGACTCCTTGTTTCGAAGGCTCTGAGCTCCCAAATGAACAGAAACCAAGCTCCCACTGCATCCAGTGTCAATTGTCATGCTCGGTCCATGCAAATTGAAGAAGTATGAAATACGGTTTGCCATAATGGCAACCCCGTTGCCCGTGGCGGCATATTGAGGAGCCCAGTCGGGATCTCTCAAACATATTTGCTCGTAATCTTGATTGTGTTAGCCACAACACTTCTTTGTCTATGAATACCTGGGTGAGAGTGGGAATAGTGGTACCTTTGACAAATGACCCGACGTAGACGCAAGCATCCGTGCCACTGACGTCCTCTTTCCGCAGACCAGCTGATTGCATTTAGCAGTGATCAACGAGTATTTAAGATAAGTGGACTTAACCAAAGCACGAACCATTCTCCAAGGCCTCGTAAGATACCTCAAGCAACATGCGCTGTTGAGGATCGATGGCCTGTGCATCTTCAGCCGGTACTGAGAAAAACTGACTACAAGTCAGTAACATATCACCTCCCAAGCTTGCTCCAAGGTTATGATCAGCTTACCGGCGCATCAAAAGCTGAAATATCTTCTTTTAGAAGATGGGCACCACGAAAGGGGATCTGAGAAATAAACAGCGTTCATTAGCTACATGATAATAGTTCCAAGTAGACTCAGTATACAGGGCACTTACACTGCCTTGTCTGTCGCCGCTCGGATGAAAGTAGCCTGCGATGTTGATTCTTTCCTTCGGTATTTCGCGCCATTGAGATTCGCCCTGCTCCATGACATCCCATAGTTTCTCAGGAGATGAAGCATTTCCAGGGAATCGGAGGCCAACTCCTATCACTGCGACGTCCTCCATGCTTTTACTGACTTATCAAGTTACTGTAAGCCGCTCAGGGGTGGGTTGAAGAACAGGTGCGGCGGACAAAGCTCGGTCGGACTGAAGAGCTGCAGAAACTAACAAAAAGGCATCCAAGAAAAGGATAAAGGAAGGATATCTATTATAGAGACGAGAGAAAATAGTCTTGTGTGTTTGTTTGGAGAGTAGGTGAGGTAGATTCAAGGCCTCCGTTTGGGCCAACGCAGTGTTTGGTGGCTGTGAAGGTAGACTCCGTTTACAAATGAGTGGACAATGCTCGAGATTTCTACAGGGAAGACCCATTTATTGTAGCATTTACTTCTTCATGAATGAAGGGAAGAAAATGAAGTGGACAGAGGTAACGGGATGGGGACTCATCTGATCAAACGGCGGCTCTTTGAACCTGGTTCAAATCATCGCCCGAGGCCGTTGCTAGCAGCTAGGACCAACGAACTTGCATGTAACCATGCACGCACACATGACGTTCTTGGAGTCAATTGCAATAGCTCGTGGAATTCTATGTATAGATTCGTGAAGTTCCCATAATAAAAGCGTCTCCTCAACGTACCAATTTGTGCGAATTGTTGGGGCCCAGACCATGTTCATTCACTTCTCACAGGCAGCAAGATAATAGGCCCCAGCCGTACAACTCATGCACACTAACATGAATATGCACCAGTGGCCACGGTGTAGGGGTGATCGACCCGACGAGGAAGCCGTTTTGATTTGTCACATTGTTTAGTGAGGTAGCGGGCGGATAAGATGCGCTCAAAGTACCATCCCGTGTCCTTTCCGTGCCTTGCAAGTTTTCAAGGAGGAATCGAACAAGCTGAAAAGATATCAAGGTGTACAATAGTGGTTCATCCTCGTGGCAAACTTGACACTGAAACAACCGTCAGATTTCAGACGAAGAGGGGGCGCCCAAACGTCATAGTCCCAAAGATATCGAGTCAGAGTCTGACATAGCAAGTAGAGCACAAATCTGGTGCATCGGCTTCATGTAAGACGAGAAGCATGGTGAAAAAGAGCGGTGCCTTGGGCAGTTTAGTGGCCGACCCCAGACTTTGACGTTGGCTCGGGATTTCCGGTGACTGCATCAGTAAGAACACTACTCCAGATCTGGAATTTGTGAAGGCAGAACTGGCCGTGGGTAGTGTCCGAAGCAATCTGTATCCCTGGGCGGTGGGAAAGTCATGCGCGTCTTCCGCGAGCCGACAAATGAGAGAGGCACATTGATATGAATTGCGCAACGGTGCCACAAAACGGGAAACTCGAAACAACACTTAATCCGTCAATATCAAGAGACTCTTTCGTGCTCTGCAATGGTTTCGGGTTGAGATCAACATGTTTTGCGGAACGACACCTTGGAGCCTTGCTTGTGAGGGAGGGTCTGGTTTGCAGAATCATCCACTTCGAATGACGCATATCGTTGCATCGTGATGGCCCAAGTGAGGCTTGCATGCGTTCCCAGGATAACTATGAGAGCGCCAAAAATGCACTGCTCAATTCGTCGAGGCATTCAAGCCCAATCCTGTTCATAGGTAGTACTTGCCTACTGCAGAGGAGGTGGGCAGGGAACGTTTGTGAGGCCCTACCCCATCTTGCCCAATTTGCGGGATCCAGATTGATTCCCGTGGAAGCGGAGTATCGGCAAATTTTTACCCGAAGATTCTATTCTGCGGGTCCAACACACCAACTTTGTTGGCATCACGATTAACGTTAATCCATGGCTTTCTGGTTAATGCTTCCTTGTTGTCGTCGGATCTCTACCAATACAGGTGGTGCTTCCTTTTTACTCGCCCTTGCACTTGACACATAGCCCAGCAAGCCTCACCCGGTGCCCACTACCTAGCTATTTGCATCCGACGCCCACGAGTTCCTGTCACTATCGCGTCTGCCGGCTCGTGAGTCGTGACCATCGCGACAGGGGGGCCAGATTGTAAGCCCAGCTGAAACAGTACTGGAAGCGCCGGATTCTCAACACAAGGCATTTTGCGCTGTCATGCAGGGTCGTGATGCGATGTAGAGCTGCGATGCTATCCATCCAACAGAGTGACGGCAGACACCAGACGAACTTCAAAGTATTTTACTAGTTGGGTTGGGTTCACTGTAGCACGCGTAGACCGAAGAGGCATTCCCCCATGGGGAAAATGGCGGCTCTAGGTCTCTCTAACGCTGTCAGCGGCTGTAAGCCAACGAGAAGGAGAAGCTGGACGTCACACCATGAGCATGAAGCTGTTGGCAGGCAGGCAGACCAACACAAAAGTCCTTGCTTGGCTTGGCGGCGATACATTTGACAAGAGTTTGGATACATCCGACATCTCACCATTCCCAGCAAATGCATTCTTGGCTCTCTGCACACGAGATGAGTACCACCTGATCTTTGCTGAATGCCGGGAACAACCTTCTAGACCCAGCGCGACTAACGACCGGTCCTGCTGTCTACACGTCTCCTGCATTGCCGAGACCCGTCTCGGTAGGCTGTCACGGCTGCTCACTGCTTCTTCGGATACGACACCAGAAAAGTGAGATAGAAGTCAAGAATCTTTATCCGGACGGCTCAGGCCCCCAGCGATATCGGAATTATGACGCAACGAATGGTAGGGGGTCTGGAGACGGGATATCACTTCCGCAGCCGTTGATTCAAGAGGCGTGTTGTGGAACGACGCAACGTCTTGGTCGTCTTCGGAATCAAAACAGCCTGCAAACTCAGCTCGCTTCGTTTGACCGTGCAATACGGAGCAGCGCGTCGATACACAAAGATAGTCTCTGAGAGCACGAAACTGTAATGGTGACACACCCTAGCCATCTCGCTACCAGAGAGCCAAGCCCGGCGGTGTTTGTACAACGCCAGCTCATCTATGTCTCAACTTGTTGCTGGAGCGTATATTTCTCTAAAACGCTGCTGATTCATGCTCGATTCGAAGCGAGGCCCTGCAGTGTCTAGAAATCCACGGCTGCCGTCGGTATCCGTCATCCAGCTGCAATCTGACACTCAACATCGCTGTTGGCAAGAGGACAGAAACGAGTGCACGCGCTAGTCGGATGAGCTGTAGCTTGTAAACTTGTGAGGGCTTGGACTCAGATTCTCTGCTGGGTCTCCTTCCTTCTTTTCTTGAATCTGGATTCTTCGCTGCCCCGTCTGCGGCAAGCGGCAGTTGCGACTGTCTGCCTACACTCCCGCTCCTTCCCAAACATCTTGGCACAGATCGACGTTGCGTCATCTCACTCGAAGCTCGCCTGTTTTGTTCGGCTCTTGTCCCCCGGAGAGCAAACGGTTGCGCACATAGCGAATGCGGACCTCGTGACTCTTCCATTTGTTTCTTGGATTCACAAACGCACAATCGAGGCGACTCCGCCCCCAACCTGGTCTATTGGAAGGTAGAAAGGCACAACAACAAACAAAGTGCACTCGCTTCGTTCGAATTCCCACATTCTTCTTGGAGGTACCGCTTGTTAGAAAACCAAACCATGGCTTCGGAATATCAAATGTCCCTACCTTACCCAAACCATTCACTCAGCCAAATGACATCCTCACAAGCACCAAAAACACATCAAGCACAAGCACACCCAGACGCCAGTGCTAGTATGGCGGAAAATGAGCGTGTGAGCGGTGCGCGTCAGAAGGTCCTCGTCGTGTCGTGAGTAAAAGCTTTTTGGATACACCATGTTATACATGTTAAAAAAGCTAATTATGGCACACAGCCTTCTCATCGGACTCCTTTTCTCCAGTCTGGATACCGCGATTGTTGCTACGTCTCTTATTACGATCTCCCATGAAATGAACGATTTTGTCCATGCACCATGGATTGTTTTGGCATACTTATTGACATATATGGGTATCTATGACTTTCTGTTCGATATGCTCTCAAAACGGACCCCGCTAACATGTTAAGGGTTCGCTGTTTGCATTTCGAAGCTCAGTGATATATACGGTCTGAAAAATATGCTCATCTTATCATGGATCATTTTCATAAGCTTTTCAATGGGATGTGCTTCATCAAAAAGCATGATTTCACTGTATGTAAAGCATGCTCTGCCTCGTGATGATCAGTAGCTGACTGGCCAAGTATTGTCTGTCGCGCTTTTCAGGGAATAGGAGCGTCTGGCCTGTATAGTCTCACTCAGATTGGACTCGTTGAAATTGGACCGACACATCGGCGAAGCCTCATGGGTGCCTTGGTGGGGGCAACCCTTGCTATATCGTTTGTTCTTGGGCCTATAATTGGTGGTGTTATATCGGAGCTGTCAGATTGGAGATGGCTCTTCAACATGAAGTAAGTCTGCTTCACTGCTTTACTTATGGCTCAGTATTCTCATGAAATCTAGCGTTCCCTGTGGTCTCGTTACTATTCTGGTGATTACCAGTTTTTGGCCTCAAGAAAGGGTAGCCGATCTTCTGTCATGGTCAGCTTTTCGAAGCATTGACTTTCTCGGAAGTGCTATGTTGATTTTTAGCTCAGGATTCTTAGTGTTCGCTATGCAACAAGCTGGGTCACAAGTACTTGCATGGAATAGCCCAGGCATAATTGTTAGCTTTATCGTTTCCATCCTTTCATGGCTCACATTCATCCTATGGGAGATACATCTTGCCCGCAAGCGACACCGCCACATTGAGCCGATCTTTCCAATTCATCTAATGGGAAAAAGAGTATACGCTGCCGGGCTACTGTGAGTTTTGTCAAACAGCCGTTTTTCGTTGATGGACGTGAGCTGACTTGGAGAAATTCTTCTTCACGACAGTGTCACTTTATTTACGGGGTTCCCGTACATTTGCTTTTCCATCATCCTACCAGAACGTTTTCAAATGGTGAACTCTCAAAGTCCTCTCATGGCGGGAGTTCGCATACTTCCCATGTTGGTGGCTTGTGCTTGCGGTTCATTCCTCGGTGCTGCGCTATCCAGCAAACGAAACAATACATCCTATACGTTAGTTGGGGCTTCTTGCCTGCAGCTTCTTGGAATTGGCCTCATGACGACAGTGTCGGGTGATTCTGAGAGAGCGATTGCTCAGTATGGATTCCAGGCAATTTTCGGGCTTGGCGTTGGCCTATCTTTCTCAGCTGCTACGATCATGACCAACGTCTTGGCGACCGAGCCTCATGAGAGAGCTCCTGCTCAGGGCGCCGTTGCACAGGCAAGAGTTCTGGGTGGGTGCGTCGGCCTGTCGCTTTGTACAATTCTGTTCAATTTGCATGCCACTCAAAACTTGAGTGGACATCTGACGGATGCAGAACTGGGTATGATTCACAGGTCTCCTCTTCTGGGACTTCAGCTGCCGACCAAACTCAGGGAGCTGGTGAGGACAGTCTACATCGAGGCGTTCGGGTTAGAAATCAAAGTCATCGCTATAGCTTGTGCTGTCATGGTCGTCATCTCTCTTTTCACCTTGGAAAAACAGCCACCATCGATTGAGCGACTAACGGCTCCGCTCAAGGACGAATCCTCGTCATATCGCAGAGGAAGTGACTCAGGGACTGAAATCAACGATATCGCCCCTCAACAACAACACACGGGCTAAGAAGATGCGGCTTCATTATGCTCTCACCAAGTCGAAAAAAGGCCTGTATCGTTCATTTGCTTCCCCTTTGCTCTTGTTTAACTATGTAGTCTCTATTTTGCCCAATAGAGGATGCGTCAGAAGTAACGAGCACATTGATCCGAATCTTTGAAACACGAGATTATGAAGTGCGGCGTGGATCATTCTGCAATGCGACGCAGTTTCCATGAATCGCAGGCTCCTGGCATTTTTTCCTTTTTCGCTTTTGACTTGAGCATTTGCATCTTCTGTGATACGAAAAAAATAAGCTTGGTAGATTGATTGTTGCTAGTCATGTACGACTACCGAAGAGCCGGTTAGGGCACGCCATGATTCTTCAGTGATATAACATCCATTGCATGTGACTTTTTAAATGTGACGTCAAATGGCATTACTTTTCCGTGTCTGCCCCTTTGACACCTACATTTTCGGCTGAACTTGCCGTTTTTCATGATGGGATCAGATAAGAATCAATTTCTGTTGCACTATGTAACTCTTCAAAAGTATTATGTATCAGTCTGCGTCATACTATTGAAAGTCATCGTCACACGTAACCAATAAGTGAAAGACCACACGAATTGTGGCCACGCACATTTCGTTCCCAAGTCGATTAAAAAAAAGATGCCGCATTACTTCCATGCTAATAACTTATAAATCAGGCTATTTATTTGTCCTCACCGACCTTCACTCAATTTACTTCGCTAAAACTCGGCATGGCGGTGACACAATATCCCTGCCTCTGTCCACACTACCTCACCGTCCATCGTGATGGTTGGTACATAGTACACGTCCCAGCCACCAGCATCAAACATCAGGGGTAGTACCTGTGTTTGACTATGAGCGATGTGCATCAATCACTTCTTCACTTCTACAGCAACGGAGGTCCCTGTGCCGAGCGACCCGCTGGACACTGTCGAAAGTGCTGGGGATTGATAGGTACGGGGCCTACTACCTACGATGTGTTTCGCCACTGGGGACGTCGATTATCAAATCTTGGCATTGCGCTTTGTGGGCGGACGGGGAAAAGTGGGCGATCATTAGGCGGTCAGATACTTAGATGAGGGAGCGGACGGAAGGAGGAAAGAAGGAAGATGTTGGGGTCCGGGGATTCTTGGCTGGCAGTGAGCGGGTGTGGAAAGAGAGAATTGAGCAACTTCCTCTTATCTGATTCCCAGAAAGTGATGGATTGTGCAAGGCGTCCGTTATGGTTGTTCTTTTCATGCATACATACAACTGGAGCAAGTTGCGCACGCGGTGTAGGTATACGACTGGTGTGAAGTGATGAGTTTGTCACACACTGCCAGCAAGTCGAGGTAAGGAGCCAGGATTTAGTATGTATATACATAAGCTGATGTATGTAGTTAGTCGTAATGCAGTCGTAGTGCAGTCGAGGTCGGAGGCCGTTGAATAAGGATCCTCATTCACACGATATGTTAGGATGAAACTTGGGGGTGAGATGGACAACAAATTTTAGACCTGTCTGGTTTTGGATAAGCTGCCGTCTTTCAAATCCGAGATGCCCCGTACATGATCGGCAGGCATGATGAGAGTCCAACCGGCCACATCTCTCTCTCGTCTTGTCGTGTATCACACCCCACTTTGACATCTCCTCTTCTTTCATGGAGAGGCACCTCCCGTGAGCTGCGGCTTGAAGTAAACAGTCAGGATGCCCTCCACGCCGAGTTCTTTTGCTATATCTTTCAGAGCCTGATGCGCTTGGCAGCTCTCGTCGTAGTACTTCATTTCGTCCATGCCGGCGAACTCGGTCTTGCATACTACGGTGTAGCCCTGAGAGCGGGGGTCCGCCTCAGTAGGGCCGACGGCTAGGGAGAGGATATACGGCTTGCCGTCCTGCATTTGGAAACCGAGGGAAGCAGATGAAAACTTGGCGTTAGTCACACTGGCTTCTGTCTCATGGCGCAGAGACCCAAGAAAATGGGGGGGGGGGGGGGGGGCG
>SRPQ01000559.1:0-15834 GCA_018360075.1 Claviceps cyperi
TTCGGGTGCTGCGGTTCTGTTTCTTGGTCTTGTTTCGATTTTTGGGTCGGTGCCGCAGCGAGTCGCGGCGCGGGCGATGAGTTTTTTTTTTTTGCCCCTTCCGCTGTTGTCGAGGCGGCATTTTCGTTGAGGTAGGTCAAGGTGACCAAGTCGCTTCCTGATCACTTATCGGACGCATTCGCTATTATTGCCTCGTGTCAAAGAAAGAGAGAAAATACGCTTCTACGTGACACGACCTCCCTCTATCGACAGTGGCCTCCGCGGACCGCCACATTGGCCAATCGTTATGCCCAGTAACAGATCAAGGTTGTCGTCGGCCGATCGCAGGCTCCATCATCAAGGCAATCATCTGCTCGGCAGTAATGGACGCGCGCGAGACTGGGTTCAAGAAGAGGAAAGGTCTTGTAAGTCATATTGCTGCTTGGGCGGCATCCGCGACAGGAAGTCTGAGGGATGTCGGCTTGACTGACGATCAGAACCACATCAGTGCTGCCTCGGTTCAATCGGGATCAGATACGTTCCGCTATTCCAGCACTGCAGGCTACCAAAGTTTGTCTACGTCTGCGACACCTTGTGCAAGAATGCGTGCCTTGCGAGATGAAGGCGAGCCGAGTAACCGCGCCGCACAGCCGCATCATCACGCACAAGGTCATTCAAGCAGCGAAAGAGGCTGGGGGGTCCGAATACCGAGGATGCGTTGTAAGTTGACCTCACGGTAATATGTGAGCAAAGAAACGTCGGCTAATATATAAACTTGCTGTCAATCTGCTTGCTAGGTTTACTGCCTTTTGGTCAATCAGAAATGGTTCAAACATGAAGCTGTTGCTGAGCTGTGGGACTCCGACCTACACAAGCTGCGAGCTGAAGCATGTGAGGTAATTGCAAAAGCCTTGTAAGTACACGTTTAAATCAAGTGCGATTCAGTTGTTCTAAACTGACAAGAATCATTAGAATCGAGTCCGAAGAGGACGTCAACTTTCTCCTGTACGAGGTTCTACTCCGCCGCTACTCTTACCTTGCAAACACGATTCCTACCCCACCCATAAACGTTATCGAGAAGGCTGTCGACCTCCATGCAGTTCGAGTCATAGGCTCTTCTGGCTATCAAAAATGCATCAATCACCTGTGGCGGGGATGGCTAGTTCAAGACGAAAACGACCCGTCGGTCTTTGTCGACTACAATGACAAGGATAACTCCAGATTCCTTACTCATATGGATCCAGATCGCATGCGATCCCCAAGGAACCAGAATGCTGCTCAACTCCTGCTGTCTCTCGTCTACCTCGCTCTGTATACTATCGCGATCAATTCAGTTAACTCTTCAGGAGAGCTGGATGGGGCTGAAGTGACACTGTATTTGTTTACCATTGGATACATCTGCGACGAAGTCATGAAAGTATATAAAGCAGGTTATCGCATACTTGGGTTTTGGAATGTCTTCAATTCCATTTTGTATTCTTTCCTCACCATTTCACTGGTCTTCCGGATCATTGGCCTGACAGCGTCCGAGGGCTCCGACTCTCGCGAACACTACAGCAAATTGAGCTACAACATGCTGGCCTTTATCGCACCCATGTTTTGGTGTCGGCTGCTGTTGTATCTCGACAGCTTCAGATTTTTCGGCGCCATGCTCGTTGTGCTGAAGGTGATGATGAAGGAGTCTGTCATTTTCTTTGCACTTCTGATCGTTGTCATCATTGGCTTTCTCCAGGCCTTTATTGGATTGGATCTGGCAGACGACAACGTTGCTGGTGATGTCATGTTTATCGTCGAATCTATGACAAAAGCTATCATGCAGAGTCCTGAATTCGAGGGGCTTGAAGCCTTTGGGCCGCCATGGGGCATTATACTATATTACTGCTTCACTTTTGTCGTCATGGTACGAATTCCTCTCCGCGATACAGGCAGAACTATGCAACTAATTTTCTTGAGTTAGATCATTCTGCTCAACATCCTCATTGCACTCTACAATTCTGCATATGAAGATATTTACGAAAATGCAGACGATGAATATCTTGCTTTATTCTCTCAGAAGACTATCCAATTTGTCAGAGCTCCAGATGAGAATGTGTATATTGCACCATTCAATCTCGTGGAGATTGTCGTGTCCGCCCTCTTCGAGTGGTGGATGGCCAAGCGCACTTATGAAATCATCAACGACTTTGTGATGCTCACTATATACTCACCTTTGCTGTTGGTTTCGGCATATTTTGAGACGCGTGCAGCACATCGGATCCAACATAACAGGTCAAGGGGAGATGATGACGATGACGTTGTCGAAGAATGGGAGCAAATGGCACACGATATTGACATGGAAGCCGAGGGTTGGACCAAAGCATGTGATGAGGTGAAGCCCAACATGAACGATGACCCGACCGTGTTGGAAATACAAAAATTGCGCTGCGAGTTGGATGAATTGAAGTCATTGGTTATGCAAGTAAAAAATGCTGCAACTTCCAAGACAACGACTTAGCGAGGGAATGCCGCCTTCAGAACCAGCATATAGAGAGGCTTGAGTTCAGGCGTATGTAAATTGTAATCCAGACCTGATAAAAGAGAACACTGTATTTTCGCGATTCACATGAGTGAAGCTGAACGTGTTCCTGCGACAACGAATGCCATCGGTGCACCGCCGCATGATTATTAATGGGCTCAATCAAGGCGTTTCAAATTAGCTTGTAAGTACGTAGTCGCGGCAAAACATACACTGCCCCCCGAAATTCGCATATGCAAGAGATGAACGTTGCTTAACCATCGGTAGGGAAGTACTTGCTGGTCTCTGATCAGTCTGTGCCAGAGACAAGTAGAGTTTTGGTGCAAACTTACGGAAGAGCCTCCTTATAAACGTCCTCGTCCTTTTCCTGGAAGACAACGAAGACGACCTTTTCGAGGCCGCTGCTCTCGTGTTCAAGAAAGGTTCTCACGGTGTCACAAGCGATCTCTGCTGCGTCTCGGCCGGGATAACCATACACACCAGTGCTGATGGCACTGAAAGCAATGGTTTTCAGCCCCTCGTTTGACGCCAGCCTCAAGCTCTTCTCATAGCAGCTTCGGAGAGCGCGTTCACTTTCCAAAAGCTTACCTTTGCTATAGATGGGACCGACTGTATGAATAACGTGTTTGGCTGGTAATTCGTACCCCTTGGTAAGGACCGCATCCCCCGTGGCGCAACCTCCCAGTTCACGACATTCAGACAGGAGCTCAGGTCCAGCGGCCCGATGAATCGCGCCATCAACACCGCCGCCGCCAAGCAGGCTGTTATTCGCTGCATTGACAATTGCATCGATCTGAATCTTGGTGATGTCACCTCGAAGAAGGCCGACTCGGGCGTTGATAGAAGATGACGGAAGAATTGGACATAGAGAAAGTGACGGGGTGGTCGGCTCTGCAAGCGCTGACACTTGATAAAGCTGAGAGATGGTAGGGATCTCTGAGACGGTCTTGACTGACACCATTTTGTGAACCTGATGACAATAGTGCCGCAGAAGGCCAAATCGATGATGCGAGTATGGGTTTGTAAAGCAACGGATTGTGTTCCTGGCTCGGGTTGTGCGAGACGAATTAAGAGAAGGAGTCCAAGTCTTCACTTCGATGATTCTTTTTCGAACGCCAAGACTGAATGATTGAGGGAGTCTTCTGAAGCTCTGCAAGAATGTCTGCACTGGTAGATTGAGGAGCGGGCACAATGAGTACATTCTGCAGTTTGCGGGATGGCAAAAGTTAGAACAGAGGCTGTATCTTAGTGTATAAAAAAGGGCTGGTACAATGACGAAGGTGTTTTGTCGCTCTAAGCCATGAATCAGTGTCCTAGCAGTCAGAAAATCATAGAGCCTACAGGTCATGAAAGCCATTCGGTATCGGCTGAAACTCGCTTTGACCCTTCATGATCGCTTCTTATCTTGAGTGCATTGGACCAATGTTCACTTCTTGGCTGCGGCGGAATGGTGACCATGCCTGTCATTGCCACTGAAGACTTATCGCAGGCGGGCCGATCTGCTTATCGGTGCTGTTCTCATTTGTTGTTTGTTTGCCCCTCGGTGCTCCTAGCAAGGTATTTTCCGCCCCCGCCATAGGTACCATCATCAAGTACTTCTGAGTCACAGGCCGTTGCAACTTGCGATTATCGTTAGCCTGGCAGAGGCTCCATCCATATATTTCGCAAGACAAAAAGCTGGCTAGGAAGCTGCTTGAAAGGAACTCGATCACCGAATGCAACGCTCCCAGCCGGGATTATTCACCACAATGGCTGACGACGCAACGAAAAACATGGCCAAGCTGCAGCTCGACGATGTCACTGGGGAAATGGTATCCAAGGCCGAGCTCAAGAAACGCCAACAGAAGCGAGCGAAGAAGGCTGCCCAAGAAAAGGCTCGTCTAGAAAAAGCGGCTACCGGTCCGAGCCCCAAGACTGCGACGCCCACGCCTAAGCCAGAGGAGATCCCGATCGACCCTGAGGCCATGTTTAAGCAAGGATTCCTGGACGAGGTCTATAAAGAACGACCGGTCAAAAACGTCGTGACGCGTTTCCCTCCAGAGCCTAACGGCTATCTTCATATCGGACATGCTAAGGCCATCGCTGTGAATTTCGGCTTTGCCAAGTACCATGGTGGTGTCTGCTACTTGCGGTTCGATGACACCAATCCGGAGAAGGAAGAGGAGAAATACTTTACCGCCATTCAGGATATAATCACGTGGCTTGGTTTCAAGCCTTGCAAAATTACTTATTCCAGCGACAATTTCGAACGACTCTACCAGCTGGCAGAGAAGCTTATCTCTCAGGGCAAAGCATATGTTTGTGCATGCGACGGTGTGTAATTTGGATACCAAAATGATTCAGGGGATGAATACGATGGAAGTTCACTCACTAACATCCCACCGGCTCATAGAAAACGATCTCAAGCTTCAGCGAGGAGGAGAAAAGGGCGCGACACCCCGATACCGTTGCCAGCATGCGGAGCAAACGGTCGATGACAACATGCAAAAGTTCCGCGACATGCGTGAAGGCAAATACAAGCCGAGGGAGGTCTTTCTGCGCATGAAGCAAGATATTACTGATGGCAATCCTCAAATGTGGGATTTGGCAGCGTACCGGATCAAGACCGACACACCTCATCATCGCACTGGGTGGGATTGGAAAATATACCCGACGTACGACTTCACTCACTGCCTGTGTGACAGTTTCGAAGGCATTACGCACTCCCTATGCACCACCGAGTTCATTCTGAGTCGTGTCTCGTACGAGTGGCTCAACAAGTCGTTGGAGGTATACGAGCCCATGCAACGAGAATACGGACGCCTGAACCTGACAGGCACTGTGTTGTCAAAACGTAAGATTTTGAAGCTCGTAGAAGAGAAGATCGTGCGGGACTGGGATGACCCAAGACTCTACACACTGATTGGCATTCGCCGCCGTGGTGTACCGCCTGGTGCAATCCTTGAGTTCGTCAATGAACTCGGCGTCACTACCAACATCACCACCATCATGATTCACAAATTTGAACAGAGTGTCCGCAGGTACCTGGAGAAGACTGTTCCTAGATTAATGATGATTCTTGACCCAGTTCCCTTGGTCATTGAGGACGCCGAGGCTTCGGACGTGGTTCTGCCATTCTCACCCAAGGACCCTAAGATGGGATCTCACACTGTTCGATTCACGCCCACTATATATATCGACAGATCAGATTTCCGTGAAGTCGATAGCAAGGACTACTTCCGTTTAGCCCCCGGCAAAACCGTCGGCTTGCTCAATGCTCCATACCCCGTCAAGGCAACTTCGTTTACCAAAGACGAGGCCACAGGGAAGGTGACGGAGATCCGAGGCGTATTCGATAAGGAGACCAAGAAGGCTAAGACATACATCCAGTGGGTAGGCACTGAGGGATCGAAAAAAGTGGAGGTCCGCATTCACAATGCGCTGTTCAAATCAGAGAAGCCAGATGATGCAGAAGGCGGTTTCCTGAACGACCTCAATCCTGACAGTGAGGTTATATATCCTGATGCTGTGATTGAGTCAGGGTTCGACGAAGTTAGGCGCCGTGCGCCATGGCCAGAAGCCGCGGGTGAGAGCGAGCTTGGCAAAGGAGGCCCGGAGAGCGTTCGCTTCCAGGCCATGCGCGTTGCCTATTTTGTAAGCCACATCCTGACGTTCCCCTTCCATGGCAATGTGAAGACCGTCACTAACCAATCTTTGGGAATAGGCCATGGACTCTGACAGCACAGACGACAAACTCGTGTTCAACAGAATTGTGAGTTTGAAAGAAGATGCTGGCAAAAAGGCATGATTGTAGATTGTAGCACACGGGAGGATAATGCCCTATTAGAGGCCAGAGACATGGGATTCTGGAGGTTCCCTCTTAAGTAAGTCGGCGCCATTACTCAGCAGTTTCGAAAACACGTGTTGGTGACACGCAAAATCATGCATCGTGGCATATCAATCAGCGTGCCCAGGTGGAACATTTCTGGGATGGACTCCACGGTCACACACCTACCACTGTCCATACAGAAGACTGTCCTCGCCCTCATGATCATGTTGTAATTTTGTGTTGAAGAGTGTCACTTGGTGTGTTTCACTGTCGCGACTGGACAGCCCGAAAAGTATCAATGTCATGGCATATGAAGGTGATTCTCTGAAATATACATCATGTACACTGGCCAGATTTGTGACCTCATGTATGCCACTTGCCGACAAGCTGAAAGAACCCTTGAGTAGGAGTTGCATATATAAAATTCCGATTGTGCCGTCGAGGAAAACCGGAGAGACTCTAATTCCAGTTTCGTTGGTGGGCCGAAGCTCGTCACCGGCAATTTAAGCTGAAAGATCAAAGGTAACTAACAGGAATAGGTTTACTACGGAAGCGCCAGACTCTTTCTTCCTCATGTTCATTAGGTACCTGTCGCCCCTGCGTAAGTCGCCATGTTGCATCATTGACATTCTCAGAAAAACACAATCCACCGTAGAGTAGAGCACCTGCTCGTTTCTTACCTTCACTATCCTACACGAAGTCACGACTTGCGCACCAGATTTCATTTGACTTTCTTCGGCCGGATTGCCACCCAACCCCGAGGATACGGTCGCCACCAAATGCTTGCTGGGCTGTGTAACCGCACACGGGGAGAGCGACGGCTTCACCGCCCGTGCCATCTCCCCGACGAGGATTAGCGCAGAGCGATAAAGGCTGATAAGCCCTCCCGTCAGCCAAATGGAGGGGCAAGGTGCGAATTTTTTTTGTCCATCCGAGTCTTAGCGCCGTCCCCAACATAGGATGCACGTGCCTCCAGTTTTTGCATTTCCCTCCACCCCCAGGTCCCCCTCCACTCCCTCTTCTTCCTCCATCTCACTTTTTGGTCGTCATCCGCTCAAGACGAACCGTGGACTCGTCTCCCCAAGCAGTCCTCGTTTTTTTCCTCTGCCAAGTTGCCTCTTGGATTCCTGGAACAGCACGGTCGCCGATCCAGTTACAAAATAAAAACGCCGCCGCACAGCAGATTCGACTCCTCCATCGTCTCTGTGGGCTACTCCGATAGAACAAGACAATTGTTCGGACAAGCTGCGACAGACAAGTGATCCGTCGTCTGTTCCTCTTCTTCAATTCGTCATTTTCGAGAATTGATTTTTCGCATCTCATACCCCGCACATCAACAATATGTCCGAAAACGCCCAGTCGATCAAGGTCCTTGATGAGCTTTTCCAGAAGCTCACGGTCTCCAAGGAGGCAGCCGACATCAAGGAATCCTCCAACCAACTGGCCAGCTTCATCAACGGCCGCATTGAGGACCAAGATGCTCCCACAAAGTAAGTTGCTGCAATATCTCGTCACTTTTGCCAACTGGCGTGATCTATTCAGAGGCCCCGCCAGTTGCAGTGAATTTTTTTTGGTCACCTAATTGGTCCCCCGCCAAGTGTCGGGCATGCCGCACCAGAGCCCCCAATTTTTTTTCTACAGAATACTCCGGTAGCATCAAATTTTCCTGCCCGCCTTTTTCCTCACAGCAGCGAAGGCCCTACTTTGCAGCCAAACCCCGAATCCGCAAGCACATCTATTTCGGGATGTAGTCTTTGAATCACACATGCTAATTTGCCTAATCTTAGGATCATCGACAACTTGAAGAAGAGCCTCGCTAACAAGAAGAATGCTGTGGCTCGTGAGCAGGCTTGCGTTGCCATTGAGGCTATTGCTTCGCATTCCGAGGTCGCCGCAAATGTTGAGCCCTATCTCGTTGTCCTCCTTCCCAATGTCCTTGCTGCCGTGGGTGACAAGATTACTGCTGTCAAGACCGCTGCTTCCGCCGCCGTCTCTGCCATTGCTGGCGCCATCAATGGCAACGCCTGCAAGGCTGCCCTTCCTGCCATTATGGAGTCAATCCGCACTGCCCAAAAATGGCCCGAGAAGATGGCCGCTTTGGACTTCATCGATGTTCTGATCAAGACTGCCCCCGCTCAGCTTGCTTACCGTGTCCCCGACTTGATTCCCGTCGTTTCGGAGGCTATGTGGGATACCAAGAAGGAGGTCAAGGAGCGCGCTTACCAGACCATGGAGCAGATCTGCCAGCTTATTGTCAACAAGGATATCGAGCGCTTTATCCCCGAGCTCATCAAGTGTATCGCCAAGCCTGAGAACGTCCCTGAGACTGTCCACTTGCTCGGCGCCACCACTTTCGTTACCGAAGTGCAGGAGCCCACCTTGGCTCTCATGGTCCCTCTGCTCGATCGTGGTCTCGCAGAGCGCGAGACGGCTATCAAGAGAAAGGCGGCTGTCATTGTCGACAACATGTGCAAGCTCGTCGACGACCCCAACATTGTCGCTCCTTTCTTGCCCAAGATGATGCCCGGTCTTCAGAAGAACTACGATAATTTGGCCGACCCTGAGGCCCGTGAGAAGACCAAGCAGGCTCTGGATACCATCACCCGCGTTGGTAACGTCGTTGATGGCAAGATTCCTGAGGCTCGTAACGATGGCGATCAGAACGTCGTTCTTGGCAAGCTCAAAGAAGTTTTGAGCCCCAAGTATGCTTCCTACCTCGACAAGATGGGCCCCGTCGCCGAGTACATCGCTGCTATGGCTGGCCAGCTCATCGACGAGAAGGAGTCCGAAAACCTTGTTTGGGTTGACAACCTGAAGGCTTACATCGCTGTCATCACCGGTATCGACAACGCCGAAGCCACAGTTGACTCTCTCCGCAAGCGTGCCTCTCCTGATGCTGTTGAGGATGAGGCCGTCGAGGCCGACGAAGAGGAGGGTGAGGATCTGTGCAACTGCACCTTCTCTCTGGCCTATGGTGCCAAGATTCTTCTCAACCAGACGCACCTGCGTCTCAAGCGTGGCCAGCGTTACGGTCTCTGCGGTCCTAACGGATCTGGAAAGTCCACTCTCATGCGTGCTATCAACAACGAGCAGGTTGAGGGTTTCCCCAAGCAGAGTGAGGTCAAGACAGTGTTCGTCGAGCACGACTTGGATTCCGCTGACACCGAGATGACCACCATTGAGTGGACCATGAAGAAGCTTGGCGAGGCTGGAGTCACGACAACTCAGGATGATGTCGTCAAGCAGCTCATCGACTTTGGCTTCACTGAGGGCATGGTCGCTGGTGAAATCAGTGCTCTGTCCGGTGGATGGAAAATGAAGCTCGCCCTGTGCCGTGCCGTCTTCGAGGCTCCCGATATTCTGTTGCTCGACGAGCCTACCAACCATTTGGACGTGAAGAATGTCAAGTGGCTCGAGCAGTACCTCTGCAACTCTCCTTGCACATCCATCATTGTCTCCCACGACTCTGGTTTCCTTGACAATGTTTGCCAGCACATCGTTCACTACGAGCGATTCAAGCTAAAGCGATACAGGGGCAACCTGGCTGAGTTTGTCAAGCGTGTCCCCTCTGCCAAGTCTTACTATGAGCTCGGTGCATCAGAGATTGAGTTCAGCTTCCCCGAGCCCGGTTTCCTCGAGGGTGTCAAGACCAAAGCCAAGGCTATTCTGCGTGCCACCAAGATGTCCTTCCAGTACCCTGGCACCTCGCAACCTCAGATTTCCGACATTACTTTCCAGTGCTCCCTGGGCTCCCGTATTGCCGTCATCGGACCCAACGGTGCTGGTAAGTCGACCCTGATTAACGTCTTGACTGGTGAGCTCATCCCCACCCAGGGTGAGATTTATCAGCACGAGAACATCCGTATTGCCTACATCAAGCAGCACGCGTTCGCCCACATCGACAATCACCTGGACTCGACTCCCTCAGAATACATCCAGTGGCGTTTCCAGACTGGCGAGGATCGTGAAACCATGGATCGTGCCAACAAGATCATCACCGAGGACGATGAGAAGGCCATGGATAAGGTGTTCCGAATCGAAGGTACCCAGCGCCGCATCATTGGCATCAACTCGCGCAGAAAGTTCAAGAACAGCTACGAGTATGAGTGCTCATGCGCCATTGGTGAGAACATTGGTATGAAGAACGAGCGCTGGACCCCCATGATGTCTGCTGACAACGTATGGTTGCCCCGTAACGAGCTGTTGGCGTCGCACCAGAAGATGGTTGCCGACGTCGACATGAAAGAGGCTCTGGCCTCTGGTCAGTTCCGTCCTCTGGTCCGAAAGGAGATTGAGGCCCACTGTGCCAACTTTGGTCTGGATGCTGAGCTTGTGTCGCATTCTCGCATGAGGGGTCTATCTGGTGGTCAGCGTGTCAAGACGGTGCTTGCTGCCTGCTCATGGCAGCGACCTCACTTGATTGTTCTCGACGAACCTACCAACTACTTGGACCGTGACTCTCTCGGTGCCTTGTCCAAGGCGTTGAAGAAGTTTGAGGGTGGTGTCATCATCATTACTCACTCTGCTGAATTCACCAAGGACCTGACTGAGGAAGTCTGGGCTGTCATGGACGGCAAAATGACTCCCTCTGGCCACAACTGGGTGTCTGGACAGGGCTCCGGTCCCCGTCTCAAGCAGGATGATGACGATGAGGAGGACAAGTTTGATGCCATGGGCAACAAGATTGTTACGACCAAGAAGAAGTCTAAGCTGACCTCTTCTGAACTTCGAAAAAAGAAGAAGGGTATGTTACTTTTTCCTGTTTCATTGTCCCAAGTCATGAGTTGAATTCGCTAACAAGTATGACAGATCGTATGGCCCGCCGAAAGCGTGGTGAGGAGGTTTTCAGCGACGAAGACGATATTTGAGCGCGTTCATACCCCATCAAGTCTGTGGTGGCGTAGTAATTGGCCGACCTTCTGACGCTTGGTGTTTCGATTTATGTTTGTACCATGATTTGTTTCTATTTTCTATGTTCGGTAATGTGGGGGAGGGTAAAAGTTTTCAAAGGACGATGCGTTTTGGGAAATGACTGCATAACTTGGGCTGCTGATAGAACTGGCGTCTCACCTAGACAATGAAGACGATTGCTTGTGGATTATGTCGTGACAACACTGGACGGGTTGGAGGACCCTTAGGTGTAAGATTTGAGGGACCACGAGAGCTTGAGGATAACGAATAGTGAAGGGAGATTATACAGTCGAATAGATCTTGTCAGTGAGCACGGAGTACAAACGAGCCTGTATCGTGTGATTTGTGACAGACCGAGTGTCACTGTGCTGGGCGCGTCGGAGACGTGCTGCAGACACTGACGTATGTACATATGTATATTATACATACATATCACCAAGCCTGGAGGCTGGGCGACGCGCGGCTAGGTGCTTGAATGCTACATGTACTTGAGTGCGACAATCATCACACTATGTACGTAATCAAGTGTACATAGTTAGTGCTCGTTGAGTGCTCGGATGATGCTTCAGACTTCCTTTCGGTGCGTACCTACCCTACCTATTGTACAATACAATTGAAGTTCTGCAGTCGAGCGCGACGGCCGACTCGGCAACGGCACCCGCGGGCCGCCCTGATTCGTTGGCTTGCACGACTTAGGCTCCACATGTTATCCTGTTGGCGCAGCTACATAAACAAGCCGAGGGTTACAGCAATTCTCATCCGTGGGTGTTCTGCGTCTGTCCCCAAAATGCCCCCGATGAACACCCCGTTAAATCACTGATCTTGGGGTGCCGACTTTTCTGGGTCAAACCTCCTCGACCACTGACGAAGCCCTATTAATTAATCACCAATTCCGTCTCATTTTGACACACCGGATAATTAATATCCACGAATTGCTCAAGATGGATGGTTACGCTCCCGACAATACTGCACCTCTTCTGCCTCGCACTGAAAAAGATGAAGAGTTTGCGTCTATAAACTCGCAGCTACCCAAGCCTACAATACCAGTTGTAAGAGGCTTCTTGATGGATCACAACGTTGTCTGATATAGTTTATTAAAGTGTACCTCAGGAAAGTCTGCGGCGTCCACACCCTCAAACCTATCTTCTTTCGGCAGCTGCGGAGCATTATGTATCCAACATGCGATGTGATGCAGTTACAGCGGAACAGCTGAGTTTTACAACTACAATTCCTGACTGGCCCAAGACGTCGCAGGGCGGCTGCGCTTATGCAATACATATGCATGATACACCAGAGGCTATTGTCGAGCGGCCGTGGGAAGCTGTATGCTCTGTAAAAGACACGACTAGTACATCAGGCTCGATATACTAATCCTTCTCCAGATTCAGTATGCAGTAAGGCGTGTGTCTCCTCCGGGAGATTCTAGATCAGACTTTCTGGGGAATGTTCCTGTCAAGATGCATAAGTTCAGGTGCTCTGGCTTAAAGCACTGCGAATTTGTGGACAAAGCGCTGTTGGATCCAGCATCCTACCGCGACATTGGAGACTATTGGGAGAAGCTACAGAGTGTTCGCAAGTCCTTGACTGAAGACACTGAGCATCAAGATCTTCGGGATGCTGTCACGTATGTATGAACAGAATAATATTACGGAACAATGCTAACACTGCATTAGCTGGGCTTGGACTGTCAAGAACGACTATTCTTTATCCAAGGCTTGCAAAATGGCACCTACACGGCAGCTTCCATCATGCAAGCCAACTGTCTTTCCCAGCTCAGATCAGGTATTGTCATTCCCTTTTCTGAAAGCTGTGTCTAGCTTATACTAAAAAGGCTGCTTGAATAGGCAATTGGCGGCCGAATACAGCGATGGGTCCGCTGCATTAATCACGTCAGTGCAGATGGACACCAGAAAGCTCTTGTCCCTAATAGACATGATGCATATATTACGCAAATCGAACAGATTCTCACTAGCACAGATGAACTGGTCTGTCATGAGGGCTGTTACGTGGTTGGCCGATCACGACGTCGAAGTAAAACCTGCGGCAAGTACTGCGCTGCGCCAAAATGACAAATCAAGATGATGTATTGACTCGGGGAAATAACAGACATTGTTCACCCTCTCAGTGGCCCTGGGCAGATCAAGACTCTTGAGTGCCCTGTCGTAATATGGTTTATAGTACCATTAAGACAGCTTAGGCCTTGGATCCTGATTAACTCTATTGGGAGACACTCTCATCCGCCCCCTCCTCCAACTAAGATCGATAAGCCAACACTACAGGCACTATTCAACGACCTTAGAGAAGGCCGAGCTGCGAATGGAAGTCAGGACAAGGGACTGCGTAAGTCAATTGGTGAAAAACGCACCGTACTTACATTCTCTATTAACATTGAATTTAGGTATATGGCAACGATCTCCGGCATTCCAAGATCTTCTTACAGACTATGACTTTCAGGCTATCGGTGAATCCAATATTGATCTTATCAATTATGGCTATATCGCGTATATGCTTCGCAAGAATCAAGCTATCCACGACTTCTGGGCGTCATTACGTTTGGCATGTCTTCACGAGTGGCTGACATATCATAAAGGCAGCACAAGCGCGGTAAGTATAATGAATGCCCTTTTGTAACGTCTCAAGCTAACGAAGTATACTAGTATATTCGGACTGTCATTGATAACGGAGAAGATTTCCTTACAGTTTGCTTCCATGGATCACAAGCTCAGCTTTGGTCTCGGGCTCCCACGTTTCAGTTGGATACGAAATGCAAAAAGATTCATGATAAAGTTGAATATGAGGTTATCTTTGGTGCCCGAATAGGCTTTGGGAACCAATGTACGTTGTTCGGGATGTTTGGCCAAAGTCCTTACTAATTCATCAATAGACATCTCACTGGCTCGAGCGTACATGACCTCTCGGACTGCCCTAGCATATAAGAGGCTATTTCAAGAGCTCTTTAGCTGCCTGGAACATCAGTGTAAGGTTCAAGTTCGCTGGCAACACATTCATCAGCAAGGCATCATTGGTGTCACACTTGATCAAGACGCAGGAGCTATACAAGGTAAGAACCGAAGGTAATCTCTCGTCTGCAAGTATTCTTTCTTTAACTATGTAATTCACTAGGCCTTGGAGAGTATCTTCACTCTCTTGATTCCAGCCATGACGTTGAGTGGCACTTGTTGAATTGCGTGAGATACTGCCAGGTTCGCTTCGATCGCAGCATCAGTAAGTTGTGTTGACGTATCACTATAATACGTCACTTGCAAGTTATCTAACTACATTTATAGGTGATCAGTGTTCCGAACTAGGCGACTCGGATCGCTCAAAGGACTCAATGTGGCAGAAAATGAAGACTCTTCCTGAAGCATTGACTTCACAAGCTTATTTCGAGTTATGTGATACAATAGAGACAGGTGGGCTTTCTTTCCAACAGATTTTTGAAAGAGGCAACACACTAATTGCTCTCTAGACTATCCATGTCTGAAATATTGGATTCGGCACAAGAAGATTCCTATCATTGCCAGTGGCCTTTGCCATGGAGTTTCGAGTCTCTCTAGGAAGCATTGGGACTCTATGTCAGGAGACATCAATGGGGTTGAGTGTCTTCATGAGCAGTCGTATAGGACTGGAGGGCATTTCATCTCCTTGTTGCATGCTATCAAGTCGTAAGTCATTGTTACCACATCATCATATTGACATGCTTATATTCCCTAGTGCCGAAGTCCTTGATTTTCAACAACTACGCCGCTTAGCCACAGCATCAAGCAATGGTGCCTCTACAGGCTATCCAACTAGTGTTCAGACGCAACGAGATGAGACCTCTTCCCAGCTAAATCGTCTAAATCGTAAGTAATATTTTCGTAGTAAGTTTTGTATCTCGTCAAGCTTACAAATCAGGTATCCAACAAGGAATCTCTGGGGACCGCTCTCCAGGTCATTCTGCACAGCATGAACCATCAGAAGAGTATGGCTGTGGAGGACCCCCATCAGAACCAGGTGACTCTGGTGTGTCAAGGTGAGCGGTAATGGTAATGCATCATATAAGTGCATCAGGCTTACTATCTATGCAGGCCATCGTCGCCACATTCTACAAGACCTCGTAGCCCTCAAAGGCCTCAACCTGAGATCCGTTCAAGACCGATCCTGCCAGCGCCAGCCCCAACGCAAGGGATAGGATCTACTGTTATTCCAAGACCAACACAACCAGCAGCGCCAACAAGAGCGGCAGAACCTACCGTTTTAGATAAGATTCAAACATTGACTACGTTTTTGGGAAATAGCTACGTACCCGAGGAGCTACGTCAACATGCCCAGGCCAAACTCAAGGAATTGATTAGTAATCTATAATGAGTTTTTGTCCCTTTCTTTTTTCTAGTTCATGAATCATTGTGACACGCCCGATAGGCTGCAAGAGCTAAGCCTAGGGTTATCGTGCATTATCGCGACTCCTGTCCGTTGTTGTTGTTGTTGAGTATTTTACGCCACTACGTCCCAGTTTTGGGCATACTAGGTAGGGCGTGCAGGGCTAATCCCGCGTTCTTCAAATACAAGCCAATTTTCCCCAAAGAATATCCTACATCTCGGTTGCCAACGGCAGTTGTTTTCGGTGTGGGTTCAGGCG